>JAWMAR010000522.1:364146-379146 GCA_036785375.1 Leucoraja ocellata
CTGAGGCAGAAGAAATTCCACAGACTCACAACTCTCTGTGAGAAAAAGTGTTTCTCGTCTCCGTTCTAAATGAGCTTACCCCTTATTCTTAAATCTGTGTGGCCCCTGGTTCTGGCTCCCCAACATCGGGAACATGTTACCTGCCTCTAGCGTGTCCAAACCTTAACAATCTTATATGTTTCAATGAGATTGCCTCTCATCATTCTAAACTCCAGAGTATACAAGCCCAGCCGCTCCATTCTCTCAGCATATGACAGTCCCGCCATCCCGGGAATTAACCTTGTAAACCTACGCTGCACTCCCTCAATAGCAAGAATGTCCTTCCTCAAATGAGGGGACCAAAACCGCACACAATACTCCAGGTGTGGTCTCACCAGGGCCCTGTACAACTGCAGAAGGACCCCTTTGCTCCTATACTCAACTCCTCTGGATATGAAGGCCAACATGCCATTCGCTTTCTTCACTGCCTGCAGTGCAGTGAAGAAGGGTCTCGAGCAGAAATGTCACCCGTTCCTTCTCTCCAGAGATCCTGCCTGTCCCGCTGAATTACTCCAACACCTTGTGTCTATGTTCGGTTTAAAGAAGCATCTGCAGTTTCTTCCTACACATCCAGATCTGACACCGACTGAGACCATGCCAGCCTACAGATTCAGGGACAGTTTCTTCCCGGCTGTTATCAGGCAACTGAACCATCCTACCACAACCAGGGAGCAATGCTGAACTATGATCTACCTCATTGGTGACCCTCGAACTATCCTTGATCGGACTTTGCTGGCTTTACCTTGCACTAAACATTATTTATCCACACTGTGAATGGCTCGATTGTAATCATGTATTGTCTTTCTGCTGACTGGTTAGCACGCAACAAAAAAACGTGACAATTATACACACGTGGCAATAAATGAAACTGAAACTGAAACTGACCAGCAATAATTTAGTTCAGTTTAGTTTATTCTCTCCAGAGATGCTGCCTGTCCCGCTGAGTTACTCCAGCACTTTGAGTTTGTCTACGGTGTAAACCAGCATCTGCAGTTCCTTCCTACACATTTTTTAGTTTAGTTTAGAGATGCGAAGCGGAACTTTTTATTGTACCTGCACCTCATCGCAGGGTCGCCAACGTTCTCACTCCCAAATAAGGGACGAAAGGTCAAAATACGGGACAAACTCCCCGGCGGCAATTTGTTGACCGACTCTTGGTGAGACCACACCTGGAGTATTGCGTACAGTTTTGGTCTCCAAATCTGAGGAAGGACATTATTGCCATAGAGGGAGTGCAGAGAAGGTTCACCAGACTGATTCCTGGGATGTCAGGACTGTCTTATGAAGAAAGACTGGATAGACTTGGTTTGTACTGTCTAGAATTTAGGAGATTGAGAGGGGATCTTATAGAAACTTACAAAATTCTTAAGGGGTTGGACAGGCTAGATGCAGGAAGATTGTTCCCGATGTTAGGGAAGTCCAGGACAAGGGGTCACAGCTTAAGGATAAGGAGGAAATCCTTTAAAACCGAGATGAGGAGAACTTTTTTCACACAGAGAGTGGTGAATCTCTGGAACTCTCTGCCACAGAGGGTAGTTGAGGCCAGTTCATTGGCTATATTTAAGAGGGAGTTAGATGTGGCCCTTTGGCCAAGGGGATCAGGGGGTATGGAGAGAAGGCAGGTACGGGATACTGAGTTGGATGATCAGCCATGATCATATTGAATGGCGGTGCAGGCTCGAAGGGCCGAATGGCCTACTCCTGCACCTAATTTCTATGTTTCTATGTTTCTATGACTCTGCCGTAGCTGGGTGAATGATGAGTTGGCCCCGGGTGCTGGACTGCACACAAAGCCCAGCCGGCGGGCCAGCTGAGGAGTTTTGGCCCGGGGGCCGTGCGACTTCACGCGCAAAGTCCGGTGCCCCGTCCAACTCACGAACCGATGATCGGCCACGAGAAGGAGGAGGGGGGGTGGTGGTGGTAAGCGAAGGTCCGAAGGTCGGACAGTTGGCCGGGCTGCCGGCCGACCGACGGGGCCACGGGCGAGGCGCTGCTGCTGCTGCTGCTGCTGCACTCCACGGGCTGCACTACGTTGGGACGGGTGAGGCGGGGCCAGGCGCGGCGCTCCGACCCCACAGTCCCCTCGACCCGAGTAGTAGCGGTCAAATACGGGACAAGGGCGGTCCCGTACGGGACAAACCAATTTAGCCCAATATACGGGATGTCCCGGCTAATACGGGACAGCTGGCAACACTAAGTGCACATGACAATAAACTTCACCTTAACCGTGACGCCCTCATTTACATAGAAACATAGAAACATAGAAAATAGGTGCAGGAGTAGGCCATTCGGCCCTTCGAGCCTGCACTGCCATTCAATATGATCATGGCTGATCATCCCCAATCAGTACCCCGTTCCTGCTTTTTCCCCAAATAACTTGATTCCTTTAGCCCTTAGAGCTAAATCTAACTCTCTCTTGAAAACATCCAGTGAATTGGCCTCCACTGCCTTCTGTGGCGGAGAATTCCACAGATTCTCAACTCTCTGGGTGAAAATGGTTTTCCTCATCTCAGCACTAAATGGCCGACCCCTTATTCTTAAACTGTGACCCCTGGTTCTGGCCTCCATCAAAATCGGGAACATTTTTCCTGCATCTAGCCTGTCCAATCCCTTAAGAATTTATTATGTTTCAACGAGATGCCCTCTCATCCTTGAGGCAGCATCTATGGAGCGAAGGAATAACAACCTCCATCTTTAGGTTAGTTTAGTTCAGAGATACAGCGTGGGAAACAGGCCCTCCAGCCTACCAGGTCCACACTGACTAGTGATCCCTGCACCTATTGTCTATTGTCTATTAAGTGGTGGGTGTATGGAACGAGCTGCCAGAGGAGGTAGTTGAGGCTGGGACCATCGCAACATTTAAGTAGTAATTAGACAGGAAGTGAGCGGGCAAGATCATCTCTGACCCCTCTCACCCTGGCCACAAACTCTTTGAATCACTTCCCTCTGGAAGGCGACTCCGGACTGTCAAAGCTGCCACAGCCAGACATAAAAACAGTTTTTATCCACAAGTAGTTGCTCTACTCAACAGACAAAAATCTGTAGCCTCCCTTTGATCTGGTATTTTGTTGGTTCACATGTTTGATCAATGGTGTTTTATCATTCATGTTTTATTATTATTAATGTTTAGTGTTTTCTGAGTCATTCGTAACTGTCACTGTATGTCATGTTGTTACTTGTGGGCGGAGCACCAAGGCAAATTCCTTGTATGTGAATACTCGGCCAATATACCATATAACCATATAACCATATAACCATATAACAATTACAGCACGGAAACAGGCCATCTCGACCCTTCTAGTCCGTGCCGAACACATAATCTCCCCTAGTCCCATATACCTGCGCTCAGACCATAACCCTCCATAACCCTTCCCATTCATATAACTAACCAATTTATTTTTAAATGATAAAAACGAACCTGCCTCCACCACCTTCACTGGAAGCTCATTCCACACAGCTACCACTCTCTGAGTAAAGAAGTCCCCCCTCATGTTACCCCTAAACTTCAGTCCCTTAATTCTCATGTCATGTCCCCTTGTTTGAATCTTCCCTACTCTCAGTGGGAAAAGCTTTTCCACGTCAACTCTGTCTATCCCTCTCATCATTTTAAAAACCTCTATCAAGTCCCCCCTTAACCTTCTGCGCTCCAAAGAATAAAGCCCTAACTTGTTCAACCTTTCTCTGTAACTTAGTTGCTGAAACCCAGGCAACATTCTAGTAAATCTCCTCTGTACTCTCTCTATTTTGTTGACATCCTTCCTATAATTAGGCGACCAAAATTGTACACCATACTCCAGAATTGGCCTCACCAATGCCTTGTACATTTTAACATTACATCCCAACTTCTATACTCAATGCTCTGATTTATAAAGGTCAGCACACCAAAAGCTTTCTTTACCACCCTATCTACATGAGATTCCACTTTCAGGGAACTGTGCACAGTTATTCCCAGATCCCTCTGTTCACCTACATTCTTCAATTCCCTACCATTTACCATGTACGTCCTATTTTGATTTGTCCTGCCAAGATGTAGCACCTCACACTTATCAGCATTAAACTCCATCTGCCATCTTTCAGCCCACTCTTCCAACTGGCATACATCTCTCTGTAGACTTTGAAACTCTACTTCATTACCCGCAACCCCACCTATCTTGGTATCATCTGCATACTTACTAATCCAATTTACCACACCATCATCCAGATCATTGATGTACGTGACAAACAACAGTGGACCCAACACAGATCCCTGTGGCACCCCACTCGTCACTGGCCTCCAACCTGACAAACAACCATCCACCATTACTCTCTGGCATCTCCCATTCAGCCACTGTTGAATCCATCTTGCTACTCCACCATTAATACCCAACCATTGAACCTTCTTAACCAACCTTCCATGAGGAACCTTGTCAAAGGCCTTACTGAAGTCCATATATACAACATCCACTGCGTTACCCTCATCAATTTCCCGAGTAACATCTTCAAAAAATTCAAGAAGATTAGTTAAACATGACCTTCCAGGCACAAATCCATGTTGACTGTTCCTAATCAGACCCTGTTTATCCAGATGCTTAATATACCTACTTACTTACTTACTTATGTGGATAGGACAGGTTTGGAGGGATATGGGCCAAACGCGGGCAGGTGGGACTAGTGTAGCTGGGACATTGTTGGCCCGGAGTGGGCAAGTTGGGCCGAAGGACCTGATTCCACACTGTATCATTCTGTGACTCTAATTTAGAAATAGCAAGTTCCCAGAACCAACAACGTGATACAGACCAGCAATCTGTTTAAGCCATGTTGACTTTGTGATAAATATTAATGGGACATGTTAATTGTTATGTCAGCTCCAATTGGATTTATTGCCTAAGTATTCCACAACACTTGAAGAGACCAAAGGTTTTTTAAAGGTCTCTTCTCCAGAGAGATATAAAGACTAGAACTTGGACAGTGGCAGTAAAAATTTACCAGCCATGAAGGCAGGGGAAACATCCTCCCTAATCTGATAGCCAGACCTGCCGGCAGGCCTGGATAGAGTGGATATGGAGAGGATGTTGCCACTGGTGGGAGAGTCGAGGACCAGAGGTCTCAGCCTCAGAATTAAAGGGCGCTCGTTTAGAAAGGAGGTGAGGAGGAACTTCTTTAGTCAGAGGGTAGTGAATCTGTGGAATTCGTTGCCCCAGAGGGCTGTGGAGGCCAAGGCAGTGGATAGTATTTTTAAGGCAGAGATGGTAGACAAATTGGGTGTCAAGGATTATGGGGAGAGGGCAGGAAAATGGAAAAATGGAGGCAGAGATCAGCCATGATTGAATGGTGGAATGGACTGGATGGGCCGAATGGCCTAATTCTGCTGCTATCACTTGTGAACGTGAGAATGTGGGTGCTCTCTTTCATATAATCTGTTGACAGAGGTTCACGCATTCTTGCTCAGAACAGTTGGGCTCAGAAAGTCCCATCTCCTTGAAAAGACTAGGCTTGTATTCACTCGGACACTTTAATAACTGGCACTGGCCACTCAAATCAGCGGCCCCGGACATTTTTTTATGATTGGTTTACTGTATTTTAACATTGTGTTTTTTACCTGATTTTAACTATTTATTCTGTTCCATCAGGGACTGGATTGTTTCTTTTTTTAGTGTATTATGTGAGAAGTGTTTTAAATTTCATGTGCGAGGCTCCGCTATTCACTGGGAAACGTCTTTTCATTTTGCACTGTACTTGTTGCTTGCAAGATGACAATAAAGGTTGATTGATTGATTGATTGGAGTTTAGAAGGATGAGGGGGCATCTTATAGAAACATATAAAATTATAAAAGGACTGGACAAGCTGGATGCAGGAAAAATGTTCCCAATGTTGAGCGAGTCCAGAACCAGGGGCCACAGTCTTAGAATAAAGGGGAGGTCATTTAAAACTGAGGTGAGAAAAAACTTTTTCACCCAGAGAGTTGTGAATTTGTGGAATTTCCTGCCACAGAGGGCAGTGGAGGCCAAGTCACTGGATGGATTTAAGAGAGAGATAGATAGAGCTCTAGGGGCTAGTGGAGTCAAGGGATATGGGGAGAAGGCAGGCACGGGTTATTGATAGGGGACGATCAGCCATGATCACAATGAATGGCGGTGCTGGCTCGAAGGGCCGAATGGCCTCGTCCTGCACCTATTGTCTATGTGTCTATGGTTCTCTGTTTCTACTCCAATCACACACGAAACATGAACTCATTCCCTGGAGCGCATGAGAATGAGGGGATGATCTTATAGTGTATAAAATCATGAGAGGAATAGACACAGAATCTTTTGCCCACAGTAGGGGAATCGAGAGGCTATTTCTTCCATGTGGCACTCCTATGGGGAGAGGGCAGGAAAATGGAAAAATGGAGGCAGAGATCAGCCGTGATTGAATGGTGGAATGGACTGGATGGGCCGAATGGCCTAATTCTACCCCTAAAACTTGTGATCTTGTGTGCGCTCCCTTTCATATAATGTGTTGACGCATTCTTTCTCCAAACAGTTGGGCTCAGAAAGTCCCATCCCCTTCCACTCTAACCCCCACCCCCACCCCCACCCCCACCCCTCTGTGCCCCACCTCCATCACACCACCACCCAGGTTCTTAAAAATGACCTCTCACAAGTTCACAAGACATTCGGACAGGTACATGGACAGGGAAGGAAGGTTTGGAGGGATATGGGCCAAACGCAGGCAGGTGGGACTAGTTGGGTGGGGGACGTTGGTCGGTGTGGGCAAGTTGGGCCGAACGGCCTGTATCCGTGCTGTATTACTCTATGACTCTATGACTCTAAGACTTTATGGTTAATGGTTCAATGCAAGGGAAGAGATGGACATTCTTGCTATTGAGGGAGTGCAGCGTAGGTTTACAAGGTTAATTCCCGGGATGGCGGGACTGTCGTATGTTGAGAGAATGGAGCGGCTGGGCTTGTACACTCTGGAGTTTAGAAGGATGAGAGGGTATCTCATTGAACCATATAAGATTATTAAGGGTTTGGACATGCTAGAGGCAGGAAACATGTTCCCGATGTTGGGGGGAGTCCAGAACCAGGGGCCACACAGTTTAAGAATAAGGAGTGAGCCATTTAGAACGGAGACGAGGAAACACTTATTCTCACAGAGAGTGGTGAGTCTGTGGAATTCTCAGCCTGAGAGGGCGGTGGAGGCCGGTTCTCTGGATGCTTTCAAGAGAGAGCGAGATAGGGCTCTTGTAGATAGTGGAGTCAGGGGATATGGGGAGAAGGCAGGAACGGGGTACTGATTGTGGATGATCAGCCATGATCACATTGAATGGCGGTGTTGGCTCGAAGGGCCGAATGGCCTCCTCCTGCACCTATTGTCGATTGTCTGTTGCCATGGAGTCATAAAGTGGTTTCTGTAAAGTGTAAATTGTCCCTATAGTGTCCGATAGTGACTAGTGTAGCTGGGCCATTGTTGGGCCAGTACGGGCGAGTTGGGCCGAAGGGCCTGTTTCCACACTGTGTTACGAAGTGACTTAATGATAATTGAAATAAAAGCTGTACGTAATGCCTCTCGGTCACCGATCACTAGCCGATGTATGCGACTGCAGCTGAGGTTCGGGGAAAGACGTTGGTGGGGGGGGGGGGGGGCGGGGAGAGTTGTCCACTGGGACCAGCCGACATCTTGTTCCAATTACTCCCTGACACTTCCACTCAACACCCAATTATAGCCGGCGGCACGATTTCCCAGACACTTTCACCAGCCGCCCTGTGTGCCTGCACACCTTCGCACACCCAGAGGGACACGGGCACACACCCACTGTGACACACATTCACACTCACTCCAACGCACATGGCCAAACACGGCAGAGAACATACCGGGAGAATGTACAAGGCGTTGGTGGTACATGGTAAATGGTAGGGAATTGAAGAATACAGTTGAACAGAGGGATCTGGGTATAACCGTGCATAGTTCCTTGAAGGTGGAATCTCATATAGATAGGGTGGTAAAGAAAGCTTTTGGTATGCTAGCCTTTATAAATCAGAGCATTGAGTATAGAAGCTGGGATATAATGTTAAAATTGTACAAGGCATTGGTGAGACCAAATCTGGAGTATGGTGTACAATTTTGGTCGCCCAATTATAGGAAGGATGTCAACAAAATAGAGAGAGTACAGAGGAGATTTACTAGAATGTTGCCTGGGTTTCAACAACTAAGTTACAGAGATAGGTTGAATAAGTTAGGTCTTTATTCTCGGGAGCGCAGAAGGTTAAGGGGGGACCTGATAGAGGTCTTTAAAATGATGAGAGGGATAGACAGAGTTGATGTGGACAAGCTTTTCCCTTTGAGAATAGGGAAGATTCAAACAAGAGGACATGACTTCAGAATTAAGGGACAGAAGTTTAGGGGTAATATGAGGGGGAACTTCTTTACGCAGAGAGTGGTGGCGGTGTGGAATGAGCTTCCAGTGGAAGTGGTGGAGGCAGGTTCATTGGTATCATTTAAAAATAAATTGGATAGGCACATGGATGAGAAGGGAATGGAGGGTTATGGTACGAGTGCAGGCAGGTGGGACTAAGGGGAAAAAAATTTGTTCGGCACGGACTTGTAGGGCCGAGATGGCCTGTTTCCGTGCTGTAATTGTTATATGGTTGGTGAGGCCACAATTTGAGTTGGTTCTGAAGCCAATTAACCTACAAACCTGAATGAATGAATTAATTGTACACAAAAATGCTGGAGAAACTCAGTGGGTGCGGCAGCACCTATGGAGCGGAGGAGATAGGCAACGTTTCGGGCCGAAACCCTTCTTCAGACTTGTGTGATGAAGGGTCTGGAGAAGGGTTTCGGCTGGAAACCTTCTTAAACCATATAACAAACCATATAACAATTTACAGCACGGAAACAGGCCATCTCGGCCCTACAAGTCCGTGCCGAACAACTTTTTTTCCCCTTAGTCCCACCTGCCTGCACTCATACCATAACACTCCATTCCCTTCTCATCCATATGCCTATCCAATTTATTTTTAAATGATACCAACGAACCTGCCTCCACCACTTCCACTGGAAGCTCATTCCACACCGCTACCACTCTCTGAGTAAAGAAGTTCCCCCTCATATTACCCCTAAACTTCTGTCCCTTAAATCTGAAGTCATGTCCTCTTGTTTGAATCTTCCCTATTCTCAAAGGGAAAAGCTTGTCCACATCAACTCTGTCTATCCCTCTCATCATTTTAAAGACCTCTATCAAGTCCCCCCTTAACCTTCTGCGCTCCAGAGAATAAAGACCTAACTTATTCAACCTTTCTCTGTAACTTAGTTGTTGAAACCCAGGCAACATTCTAGTAAATCTCCTCTGTACTCTCTCTATTTTGTTGACTAACATTTTTGTTAAAAATGGAATGAATTAATTTATTGATTCCTTAATTAGTTAAAGTTTGGTTTAGTTTAGTGTACAGATTCAGCGTGGAAACAGGCCCTTTGGCCCATCGAGTCTGTGCCGACCAGCTTCTTCTTCTTGCATATGGCGTGTGTGCACAGCTTAAAGTTGAAGGACAACTTGTTCTACTTGATCTTGTTACACTGTGCACACCAGGTTGATTGCATTCGTCGAAACGGGGCAGACCACGTGATGGTTGCAATCTCCCACCGACCAGTGAATATGAGCCCAGTCGATCCATTCTGTCATCATATGCGAGTTGTACCATCCCGGGTATTAACCTTGTGAACCTGCGCTGCACTCCCTCAATAGCAAGAATGTCCTTCCTCAACCTAGAAGACCAAAACTGCACACAATACTCCAGGTGTGGTCTCACCAAGTGCCCTGTACAACTGCAGCAGATCCCCTAATTTGAGGAAGGACATTCTTGCTATTGAGGGAGTGCAGCGTAGGTTCACCAGGTTAATTCCCGGGATGGCGGGACTGTCATATGCTGAGAGAATGGAGCAGCTGGGCTTGTACACTCTGGAGTTTAGAAGGATGAGAGGGCATCTCATTGAAACATATAAAATTGTTAAGGGCTTGGACACGCTAGAGGCAGGAAACATGTTCCCGATGTTGGGGTAGTCCAGAACCAGGGGCCACAGTTTAAGAATAAGGAGTAAGCCATTTCGAATGGAGACTTTTTCTCACAGTGAGTTGTTAGTCTGTAGAATTCTCTGTCTCAGAGGGCGGTGGAGGCCGGTTCTCTGGATGCTTTCAAGAGAGAGCTAGATAGGGCTCTTATTAATAGCGGAGTCAGAGGATATGGGGAGAAGGCAGGAACGGGGTACTGATTGTGGATGATCGGCCATGATCACATTGAATGGCGGTGCTGGCTCGAAGGGCCGAATGGCCACTTCCTGCACCTATTGTCTATTGTCTATTGTCCTTGCTCCAATACTCAAACCCTCTTGCTATGAAGGCCAACATGCAGTTTGCTTTCTTCACTGCCTGTTGTACCTCCATGCTTACTTTCAGAGTGTAAGAAGGAACTGCAGATGCTGGTTTGAACTGAGAGACACAAAAAGCTGGAGTCACTCAGCAGGGACAAGCAGCATCTCTGTAGAGAAGGAATGGGTGATGTTTCGGTTCGATAAAAAAGTGGTCTCGGCCCGAAACATCATCCATTCCTTCTCTCTGGGATGCTGCCTGTCCCGCTGAGTTACTCCAGCATTTTGAGTCTATCTTCAAGTTAAACCAGCATCTGCAATTCTTTCCCACATATTTATTTTTCAACTTGTCTCCTCCCCTCCTGGGCTTGCAGTTCAGATGTTTTGGGATGCAGGTTGTGGACGCAACCCAGACCATCGCACAAACCAACCTCCCTTCCATTGACTCCTTCTACACTCCAGCATTTTGTGTTTAGATATAGATATGCCATTTATTGTCACTATACATGTACAGTGAAACTGAAAGCTGCTCGTACTCAGTGCGTACATACAATTTAGCACAAAAAACAAGAAACAGAAAAAACAAAAAACAGAAGGGAGATGGGGGGGGGGGGGGGGGGGAATAGGTGCACAATTCTGCGGCGCTACATACATATATACATATATACAGATGGAAGTCCGTGTTGGGCAGTGTAGTCAGTGCATGTGTGAATTTGAATTTATAGTAGTTATAATTCTCGGAAAGCAACTATTCCTGAGTCTGTTTGTCCTGGATTTGATGCACCTATAGCGCCTTCCAGAGGGCAGCAGGTCAAACAGTCCAAACGCAGGATGGGAGCTGTCTTTGATGATCTTCTTTGCCCTGCTAAGGCAGCGGGAGGTGTAGATGTCCATCAGGGAGGGGAGAGGGCAGCCAATGATCCTCTGCGCTGTCCTGGTTACCCTCTGAAGCCTCTCCCTGTCTGCCATGGTGCAGCTGCCATACCATGCTGTAATGCAGTATGTCAGCAGGCTCTCGATGGACGAGCGGTAGAAGGTCAGCAGCAGGTTAGAGCAGTTTAAGAGGAGCCTGTCCCACTGTACGAGAGCCCTCCCGAGTTTAAAAAAAAATATCAAACTCACGGTAAGCACGTAGAATGAACGTAGAGGGCACGTCGGAGCTCGGGGACGTCTCTTAGCGGCTCGTAACGCTAACGGCAGGTAAGCTCGGGAAACGCGGCAAGGTGGTGAATGCTCGTGGAGATTTTTCAACATGTCGGAAAATTGTCCACGAGAGCCCCAAGTACCTACGAGCGGCCGTTACCGTAAATCTCCGAATTCGAATCAGAAAAACTCGGGAGAACTCTTGAATTAGCTCGTACAGTGGGACATGGCCTTTACATGGAGAGCATAAAGTTCCTCGGTGTGCAAATTACAGACAGCCTCACCTGGTCCAGGAACACCACTGGGATTGTCAAACGGGCCCATCAGCGACTGCACTTCCTGAGGAAACTAAAACAGGCCTCACTCCCCACCAACATCCTCAGGACTTTCTACAGGGGCACGGTGGAGTCTGTACTCACGTACTGCATAAACACGTGGTACTCCACCTGCAACTGCTCGGACAGGAAGGCTCTGCAGAGGGTAGTGAGGGGAGCAGAGAGGATTATTGGCGTCTCCCTACCCTCGGTACAAGAACTGTTCCAGAGCCGCTGTCTGAAAAAAGCTCAGAGAATTGCTAAGGACAAACTGCACCCCCTCCACACACACCTGGATCTCCTGCCATCAGGCAAGAGATATCGTAGCATCAAAGCCCGGACTACAAGACTGCTAAACAGCTTCCTACCACAGGCTGTGAGGCTGCTAAACAGTCACTCTGTACTCACAGTCACCTGATTCTGCGGCTGGCACGGACACTTTAATAACTGGCGCTGGCCACTCAAATCAGCTGCCCTGGACATTTTTTATGATTGGTTTTACTGTATTTTAACATTGTGTTTTACCTGCTTTTAACTATTTATACTGTTCCATCAGGGACTGGATTGTTTTTAGTGTTATTATGTGTGAAATGTTTTAAATTTCATGTGCGATGCTCCGCTATTCACTGGGAAACGTCTTTTCATTTTGCACTGTACAACTGTTGCTTGCAAGATGACAATAAAGGTTGATTGATTGATTGATTGACATTCACTGACTGGTGTACGATCCGTGGAATTCATTGCCAGACACGGGAGCGGAGGCTTTCAAATCCCCTCTCATCCTTCTAAATTCCAGTGAATACAGCAGCCAAAGATCTAGACATTTGATCCAGAGACACAAGGGTGAACCACACCCTGGCCTCCAGCAGGGTGGAATCAAAATAATTACATAAATCTGGAATAAAAGCAGAGCCAGTCTCAGTCTCAGTAACAGTAGCCACCAGGGAACGGAGGCATATCGATCACATGCAGCCAAAGATTAGGTTAATGCCCCTGTCCCACTTAGGAAACCTGAACGGAAACCTCTGGAGACTTTGCGCCCCACCCATGGTTTCCGTGCGGTTCCCGGAGGTTGCAGGTGGTTGCCGGAGGTTGCAGGTAGTGGAAGCGGGTAGGGAGACTGACAAAAACCTCCGGGAACCGCACGGAAACCTTGGGTGGGGCGCAAAGTCTCCAGAGGTTTCCATTCAGGTTTCCTAAGTGGGACAGGGGCATAACCTGGCAGCATTGTTCGGCACAGACATTGTCTGCTTTTTCTATGCTGTAAGCTTTATTCTTTATTGGTACAGGATGGAAAGAGATGGGACTAGTGCAGCTGGGACATGTTGGGTAGTGTGGGCAAGTCGGGCCGAAGGGCCTGTTTCCACGCTGTACAGTGGCTTGCAAGAGTATTCATACCCCTTGAACATTTCCACATTTTGTCACGTTTCAACCACAAACGTAAATGTATTTTATTGGGATTTTATGTGATAGACCAACACAAAGTGGTGCATAATTGTGAAGTGGAAGGAAAATGATACATGGTTTTCAATTTGTTTTACAAATAAAAAACTGAAAAGTGTGGCGTGCAAAAGTATTCAGCCCCCCTGAGTCAATACTTTGTAGAACCACCTTTCGCTGCAATTACAGCTGCAAGTCTTTTGGGGTATGTCTCTACCAGCTTTGCACATCTAGAGACTGACATTTTTTCCCATTCTTCTTTGCAAAATAGCTCAAGCTCAGTCAGATTGGATGGAGAACGTCTGTGAACAGCAATTTTCAAGTCTTGCCAGAGATTCTCAATTGGATTTAGGTCTGGACTTTGATTGGGCCATTCTAACACATGAATATGCTTTGATCTAAACCATTCCATTGTAGCTCTGGCTGTATGTTTAGGGTCGTTGTCCTGCTGGAAGGTGAACCTCCGCCCCAGTCTCAAGTCTTTTGCAGACTCTAACAGGTTTTCTTCCAAGATTGCCCTGTATTTGGCTCCATCCATCTTCCCATCAACTCTGACCAGCTTCCCTGTCCCTGCTGAAGAAAAGCATCCCCACAGCATGATGCTGCCACCACCATGTTTCACAGTGGGGATGGTGTGTTCAGGGTGATGTGCAGTGTTAGTTTGCCGCCACACAGCGTTTTGCATTTAGGCCAAAAACTTCAATTTTGGTCTCATCTGACCAGAGCACCTTCCTCCACATGTTTGCTGTGTCCCCCACATGGCTTGTGACAAACTGCAAACGGGACTTCTTATGGCTTTTTTTCAACAATGGCTTTCTTCTTGCCACTCTTCCATAAAGGCCCGATTTGTGGAGTGCACGACTAATAGTTGTCCTGTGGACAGATTCTCCCAACTGAGCTGTGGATCTCTGCAGCTCCTCCAGAGTTACCATGGGCCTCTTGGCTGCTTCTCTGATCAATGCTCTCCTTGCCCGGCCTGTCAGTTTAGGTGGACGGCCATGTCTTGGTAGGTTTGCAGTTGTGCCATACTCTTTCCATTTTCGGATGATGGATTGAACAGTACTCCGTGAGATGTTCAAAGCTTGGGATTTGTTTTATAACCTAACCCTGCTTTAAACTTCTCCACAACTTTATCCCTGACCTGTCTGGTGTGTTCCTTGGGCTTCATAGAAACATAGAAACATAGAAAATAGGTGCAGGAGTAGGCCATTCGGCCCTTCGAGCCAGCACCGCCATTTGATATGATCATGGCTGATCATCCAACTCAGTAACCCATCCCTGCCTTC
Source organism: Leucoraja ocellata (assembly GCA_036785375.1). NCBI lineage: Eukaryota > Metazoa > Chordata > Chondrichthyes > Rajiformes > Rajidae > Leucoraja > Leucoraja ocellata. The sequence continues at coordinate 378,696 of JAWMAR010000522.1, forward strand.
TCTCCATACCCCCTGATCCCTTTAGCCACAAGGGCCACATCTAACTCCCTCTTAAATATAGCCAATGAACTGGCCTCAACTACCTTCTGTGGCCCTTCGAGCCAGCACCGCCATTCAATGTGATCATGGCTGATCATCCCCAATCAGTACCCCGTTCCTGCCTTCTCCCCATATCCCCTGACTCCTCTATTTTTAAGAGCGCTATCTAGCTCTCTCTTGAAAGCATCCAGAGAACCGGCCTCCACCGCCCTCTCAGGCAGAGAATTCCACAGACTCGCCACTCTCTGTGAGAAAAAGTGTTTCCTCGTCTCCAGTAACTGACATATCGGGTTACCGAAAAAGTCGCGGCGTGACCACGTATCGGCGCGCGGCGTCTCCTCTAGTGTCGTAACATTTTTTTTGTCACCGCTGGATTTTGAAATGTTCAAAATCTTTCTGCGACCCTGTTACG
>JAWMAR010000522.1:384146-434962 GCA_036785375.1 Leucoraja ocellata
ATTGGATAGTTATATGGATGGGAAGGGAATGGAGGGTTATGGTCTGAACGGCAGGTAGATGGGACTAGGGAGATATGTGTTCGGCACGGACTAGAAGGGTCGAGATGGCCTGTTTCCGTGCTGTAACTGTTATATGGTTATATTATATTATAATTGGACTGGTACATGGACAGGACAGGTTTAGAAAGATGTGGCCAAATGAAGACTAGTGTAGATGGGACATGTTGGCAGGTGCGGGCAAGTTGGGCCGAAGGGCCTGTTTCCACACTGCGTGGCTCCATGGGCAGCTGAAGCTTTCCGCACCGTCTGTGTGTAACTGATCGCGGACCAGAAGGGGGGGAGCGGGCCGGGAGAGAAGCAAGCACTGTCAAACATGTCAGCAGCTAACAATGTGCAGGAGTTCAACTCAACTCCTCTGAGAACCGGCTGGGTGCGGCAGCTCTGTGCGAGAAACAGCTCTGCCTCCATCACAACTCCTTAACGATTAATTAGCCGGTCCGCAATTGATTAAGTGTCGATGATGGGAAGCAGTTAACCCCCTGGTTTAATCATCCGTGCCGGGACCTGGAGCCTCTGAACGGCCACCACTTCACCTGGGAACGTATGAAGCTGAGTAGGTCAATGCCCCCACTTCTTCCTCCCTCTCTCCCTCTCTCTCTCGCCCCCTCCCTCTCTCCTCTCTCCCCCCCTCTCTCTCCCCTCCATCCCTCCCTCCCTCTCTCTCTCCTCCATCCCTCCCTCCCCCTCTCTCGCTCCCCCTCCTCCCTCCCTCTCCTCTCTCTCCCCCCCTCTCTCCTCTCCTCTCTCTCCTCCATCCCTCCCTCTCTCCATCTCTTTCCACCTCCATCCCTCCCTCCCTCTCTCTTTCCCCCTCCCTCCCTCTCTCCCTCTCTCTTTCCCCTCCCTCCCTCCCTCTCTCCCTCTCTCCTCCCCCTCCCTCTCTCCCTCTCTCCCCCTCCACCCCTCCCTCTCTCCCTCTCTCTCCCCTCCATCCCTCCCTCCCCCCTCTCTCGCTCCCCTCCCTCCCTCTCTCCCCTCCATCCCTCCTCTCTCCATCTCTCTCCACCTCCATCCCTCCCTCCCTCTCTCTTTCCCCCTCCCTCCCTCTCTCCCTCTCTCTCTCCCCCTCCATCCCTCCCTCCATCCCTCTCTCTCTCCCCCTCCATCCCTCCCCTCCCTCTCTCTTTCCCCTCCATCCCTCCCTCTCTCCCTCTCTCTCCCCTCCATTCCTCCCTCCCCTTCTCTGTCTCCCTTCCATCCCTCCCTCTCTCCCTCTCTCTCTCCCCCTCCATCCCTCCTTCCCTCCCCCTCGCCCTCTCCCACACACATCCTCCGGGGGAGAATGGACCACATTCTGTCTTGCGGATGGATATTCCATTGGGAACGGCTGGATCTATCAACTCAACGCTAGCATTTATTTCTAGAGGACCAGAATACAAAAACAGGGATGTAATGCTGAGGTTCTATAAGGCGCTGGTCAGGCCGCATTTGGAGTATTGTGAGCAATATTGGGCCCCGTATCTGAGGAAGATGTGCTGGCTCTGGAGAGGGTCCAGAGGGAGGTTTACACGAACGATCCCAGAATGAGTGGGTTAACATATGATGGGCCTTTGTCGGCACTGGGCCTGTTCTCGCTGGAGTTTAGCATATGATTTAAAGAACATTATTTTCGGTAGGAGATGAGGAGAGAGTTCTTCAGTCAGAGGGCGGTGAATCTGTGGAATTCTTTGCCACAGTCGGCTGTGGAGGCCAAGTCAATGGATATTTGCAAGGCACAGATACTGTAGATAGATAGAAACATAGAAATTAGGTGCAGGAGTAGGCATTCGGCCTTCGAGCCTGCACCGCCATTCAATATGATCATGGCTGATCATCCAACTCAGTATCCCGTACCTGCCTTCTCTCCATACCCCCTGATCCCTTTAGCCACAAGGGCCACATCTAACTCCCTCTTAAATATAGCCGATGAACTGGCCTCAACTACCCTTTGTGGCAGAGAATTCCAGAGATTCACCACTCTGTGTGAAAAATGTTTTCCTCATCTCGGTCCTAAAAGATTTCCCCCTTATCCTTAAACTGTGACCCCTTGTTCTGGATACTGAGTTGGATGATCAGCCATGACGATATGAATGGCAGTGCAGGCTCGAAGGCCGAATGGCCTACTCCTGCACCTAGTTTCTATGTTTCTATGTTTCTATGGGACAGGCAGCATCCCTGACGAGAAGGAATGGGTGATGTTTCAGGTCAAGACCCTTCTTCAGACCGGAAGCCTTCTGACCTGAGCGGTCCTGAGCTGCCATTGACCTCATTGAAGACCTTCGCACTATCTTTTAATCGGACTTTGCTGGACTATTTTGCAGTAAACGTTCTCTTTCTCATGTATCTGTACATGTCATGTATATGTCCTCTGGTCCCGATTCACCTACTCTGGACAAGAGACTCTGAGCATCTACCCGATCTATTCCTCTCATGATTTTATAAGGTCACCCCTCATCCTCCTGCGCTCCAGGGAATAGAGTCCCGCCTGCTCAACCTCTCCCTGTAGCTCAGACAATCTAGTCCTGGCAACTCCTCGTAAATCTTCTCTGTACCCTTTCCAGCTTGACAACATCTTTCCTATAACACGGTGCCCAGAAATGAACACAAATACTCAAAATGTGGCCTCACCAACTCTTATACAAGCTGGAGTTTAGGAGCTACAGGCAGTTTCTAGTCATATATATATAGTGGTGAGTCTGTGGAATTCTCTGCCTCAGAGGGCGGTGGAGGCCGGTTCTCTGGATGCTTTCAAGAGAGAGCTAGATCGGGCTCTTAAAGATAGCGGAGTCAGGGGATATGGGGAGGAAGGCAGGAACGGGGTACTGATTGTGGATGATCAGCCATGATCACATTGAATGGCGTGCTGGCTCGAAGGGCCAAATGGCCTACTCCTGCACCTATTTATCTATTGTCTATTGTCTAAATATTTAGGAGTTACGTTGTCTGAACACATGAAATGGAACAAGCATGTGGAAGGCGCAACAGCCAAAGCCAGCAGTGTCATCGGCTTTCTATGTCTCAATCTGCAAAACCGCACCCAGAGAAGTTAAGATCCAGCATATAAAAGCCCTTGTGTGTCCACATGTTGAATGTTTCTGCTCCGTGTGGGATCCTTTCAACTCAAGGGAACATCAATAAGATCCAGACAGTGCAAAACAGAGCAGCAAGGTTCATATCCAACAACTACAAGTAATTTTAAGTAAGTAAGTAAGTTTATTGGCCAAGTATTCACATACAAGGAATTTGCCTTGGTGCTCCGCCCACAAGTAACAACATGACATACAGTGACATTTCGAATGACTCAGAAAACACTAAACATTAATAATAAGTAAAACATTAATGATAAACACCATTGATCAAGCATGTGAACCAACAAAATACCAGATCAAAGGGAGGCTACAGATTTTGGCTGTTGAGTAGAGCAACTACTCGTGGATAAAAACTGTTTTATGTCTGGCTGTGGCAGCTTTGACAGTCCGGAGTCGCCTTCCAGAGGGAAGTGATTCAAAGAGTTTGTGGCCAGGGTGGGAGGGGTCAGAGATGATCTTCCTGGCCCTTGCAGTGTACAGTTCGTCAATGGATGGAAGGTTGCAGCCAATAATCTTCTCTGCTGATCGGACGATTCGCTGCAGACTCCAGGTGTTGTCGTGTTGTCCAGGTACAAGTGGCAGAGCTCAGTCTCCAGCATGATAAAGGACTTTAAACTTCATCCACCTTCTACTCGTCACAAGTTGACCAGACTGACAACATTCCACAAGATGTAGAATACCACTACTGATTTAAAGTTGGAGGACCAGGTCCAGCCAACCCAAGCACCCATAGGCAGGTCAACCAGAAGCTGCCAAACCTGGAAATTATTTCATTCCACACGGCACTTCATTCGCACTTTCTAACTCGTTTTTCTTCAAGACAGCAAGGGATTGGAATACCCTACCAGCCAGCATCAGAGATTCCATTCAATTCAATCCAACTTTATTGTCATTGCAAAATACGAGTACAGGTACAACAAAATGCAGTTTAGCGTCTGGTCATAGTGCAAGATAGTAGAAATAAAAATAAAACACTGGTTAACAATGTGTGGACTGTGGATGAATTAACTGGTACATAGGCAAATAAATGTATACAAATGGGAGAGTCTAGAGATAGCTAGTGCGGGACTGTGAGTTCAGCAGTGTAATGGTGTTATTGAGAAAGCTGTTCCTCAGCTGCTTGTGCGAGACCTGAGGCTCCTGATCTCCAACACATCAACACATACAAGATGCAACTCCAAACGCATCTCACTCTCGACTAGCACCTCCACCACCATCATAGTGCTGAGCGATGGTCTACCTGAGCTTTTCAGCGCACTACATCCAGATCCAGATCAGGATGAGAGGGGACCTCATTGAAAGTTACTGAATAGTGAAAGGCTTGGATAGAGTGGATGTGGAGAGGATGTTTCCACTACAATACATACAATATTATTCCATGTCATTTGAACCTCAGTGAGGCTCAATTGAAACTCCGTTTCCGCAGCCATACAAACAAAAGACAATTCCTACAGACACACACACAATTCAATTTACAGAAACATCCATCGCAGTGAACCTCCTCCTCACTGTGATGGAAGGCAAAGTCTCTTCTCCCCTGGACCATTTTTCTCCCGATGTTGAAGCACCAGGCGGGCGATGGTAAGCCATTTTAGCCGCTCTGGGCGATGTACGGCCCCGCTCCGGGCCCAAAAGTCACAATTTGAGCCCCCGGTGGGCGTTGGAATGTCCCGCGGCCATTAAAGCCGCGCACGGGCGATGTACGGCCCCACTCCGGCCGTTCCAACCCGCAACACGGGCGGGAGAAGTTGCGTTGCCGGAGCTCTGCAAAGTGGTCTCCACCAGGACCCGCGAGCTCCCGATATCCCAGTCCACCGGTGGGACACTAGTGGGAGAGTCTAGGCTTCAGACATCACAGACTCAGAATAAAAAGCCGCAGGAAGCATTTTATCGGGATGCACCACAGCACGGTTTGGGAACAGCTCGACCACAATAAATTTTCAGCAAATTATGTACGCAGCCCAGACCATCGCACAACCGACCTCCCTTCCATTGACTCCATCTACACCTCACGCTGCCTCGGCAAGGCCAGCAACATCATCAAGGACCAGTCTCACCTCGGCCACTCCCTCTTCTCCCTCTCCCATTGGCAAGAGGTACAGAAGTGTAAAAACGCACACACCTCCAGATTCAGTGACAGTTCTTCCCAGCTGTTATCAGGCAACTGTATCATCCTATTGCCAACTAGAGAGCGGACTTGAGCTACCATCTACCTCATTGGAGACCCTCAGACTATCTTTGATCTTTGCAAAAGTCAATGCAAAGAGAAAATAAATGAACTACCTCCTGTGGCATCTGTTCCATACACCCACCACCTTTTGCATTAAAAAGTTACATCTCAGTACCTATTAAATCTTTTCCCCTCTCACCTTAAACCCATGTCCTCTGGACCTCGAATACCCTCTCTGGGCAAGAGACTGTGCGTCTACCCGATCTATTCCTCTCATGATTTTGTACACCTCTATATGCTGTCATATGCTGAGAGAATGGAGCGGCTGGGCTTGTACACTCTGGAGTTTAGAAGGATGAGAGGGTATCTTATTAAAACATATAAGTTTGTTGAGGGTGTTTGGACACGCTAGAGGCAGGAAACATGTTCCCGATGTTGGGGGAGTCCAGAACCAGGGGCCACACAGTTTAAGAATAAGGGCAAGCCATTTAGAACGGAGACGAGGAAACACTTTTTTACACAGAGAGTTGTGAGTCTGTGGAATTCTCTGCCTCAGAGGGCAGTGGAATGCTTTCAAGAGAAAGCTAGATAGGGCTCTTAAAGATAGCGGAGTCAGGGGTTATGGGGAGAAGGCAGAACGTGTACTGATTGGGGATGATCAGCCATGATCACATTGAATGGCGGTGCTGGCTGGAAGGGCCGAATGGCCTCTTCCTGCACCTATTGTCTATTGTCTATCTATTATCTGTAACATCACCCCTCGTTCCTCTGCGCTCCAAGGAATAGAATCCTAGTCTGCTCTCTAGATTATTATTATTCTCCCTACACACGTTAAACCTATTCCCCTACTCTGGGACAAGAGACTGTGCATCTACCAGATCTATTCCTCTCATGATTTCATACACACTCCCTTGGTTGGTCTGGGCTACGTCCACAATTCTCTGCAATTCTTGCGGTTCTTGGACGGAGCTGTTTCGCAGACCATGCTGCGAGGCATCCCGACAAAATTGGTCTCCGCGGTGCATCTGTAGACGGGGGACCCCCCCCGGGTATCGAACCGTGTCCCCGCGCTCCAAGCCTTCAAAGGCACCCGCAACGGAATCTCTGCTCCATCCCAAATTAGTGGGATTATCTGTGGGAGCCAGGGCTGGGATAATCATAGTGACAGGTCGAGACCGGTGCCATAGGGGGGCTTTCCTGGAGTGTGGGGGGGGGCTTCCCCCTCCCATCGTGGTCTCCGCCATCTCTAACTCCCAGTGACAGTTTAACCCCCTTCCCCCTGCTCCCACCTCCCACCGGTCCAGCGCTTGGCAAGGCCAAGGTCCATCTCACCACACGATGACCATCTAAGGCTCTGCCCACTCCCAACCCAGCAATCAATGGGTTAACCAGATTGATCCCTGGGGATGGCGGGACTGTCATATGAGAAAGATTCAAAAGACTAGGCTTGCATTCACTGGAGTTTAGAAGGATGAGGGGGGATCTTATAGAAACATATAAAATTATAAAAGGACTGACAAGCTAGATGCAGGAAAATGTTCCCAATGTTGGGCGAGTCCAGAACAGGGGCCACAGTCTTAGAATAAAGGGGAGGCCATTTAAGACTGAGGTGAGAAAAAACTTTTTCACCCAGAGAGTTGTGAATTTGTGGAATTCCCTGCCACAGAGGGCAGTGGAGGCCAAGTCACTGGATGGATTTAAGAGAGAGTTCGATAGAGCTCTAGGGGCTAGTGGAGTCAAGGATATGGGGAGAAGGCAGGCACGGGTTATTGATAGGGGACGATCAGCCATGATCACAATTAATGGTGGTGCTGGCTCGAAGGGCCGAATGGCCTCCTCCTCCACCTATTGTCTATGTTTCTATGTAACCTACAATAAGCGTTTGTCGGCACTGGGCCTGCACTCGCTGGAGTTTAGAAGAATGAGAGTCAAAAGTCAAGGGTCAAGAGTGTTTTATTGTCATATGTGCCGGATGGGACAATGAAATTCTTACTTGCTGCAGCACAACAGAATATGTAATATGTAAACATTATACATAACAGGGAAAAAAGAAAATGTTCAATAAATAACAAACATAGTCTAAACATAACGTTTAACAGCCTGATGGCTGTGGGGGAGTAGCTGTCCTGACCCTGGACGTTACAGCTTTCAGGCTCCTGTACCTTCCACCTGATGGCAGTGGTGAGATGAGTGTGTGGCCAGGATGGTGTGGGTCCTTGATGATGTTGGTATCCTTTTTGAGGCAGCGACTGCGATAGGTCCCTGCGACGGTGGGGAGGTCAGACTCGGTGATGGACTGGGCAGTGGTCACAACTTTTTGCAGTCTTTTCCGCTCCTGGACGTTCAAGTTGCCGAACCAGGCCACGATGCAACCGGTCAGCATGCTCTCTACCATGCTCCTCATTGAGGGATACCTCATTGAAACGTACAGAATAGTGAAAGTCTGGATAGAGTGGATATGGAGAGGATGTTTCCACTGGTGGGAGAGTCTAGGACCAGAGGTCACAGCCTCAGAATTAAAGGGCGTTCCTTTTGGAAGAAACTTACAAAGTTCTTAAGGGGTTGGACAGGCTAGATGCAGGAAGATTGCTCCCGATGTTGGGGAAGTCCAGGACAAGGGGTCACAGCTTAAGGATAAGGGGGAAGTCTTTTAAAACTGAGATGAGAAGAACTTTTTTCCACAGAGAGTGGTGAATCTCTGGAACTCTTCTGCCACAGAGGGTAGTTGAGGCCAGTTCATTGGCTATATTTAAGAGGGAGTTAGATGTGGCCCTTGTGGCTAAGTGGATCAGAGGGTATGGAGAGAAGGCAGGTACAGGATACTGAGTTGGATGATCAGCCATGATCATATTGAATGGCGGTGCAGGCTCGAAGGGCCGAATGGCCTACTCCTGCACCCTAATTTCTATGTTTCTATGAAGGTGATGAGGAGGAATTTCTTCAGTCAGAGGGTGGTGAATCAGTGGAATTCATTGCCACAGACGGGCAAGTCAGTGGATATTTTTAAGGCAGAGATAGATAGATTCTTGATTAGTGCAGGTGTCAGGGGTTATGGGGAGAAGGCAGGAGAGTGGGGTTGAGAGGGAGAGAGAGATCGGCCATGATTGAATGGTAGAGTAGACGATGGGCCGAATGGCCTAATTCTGCTCCTATCACTTATGACCTTATGATCAAATGTTTAGTTTAGTTTAGTGTAGATGACTATTGTCACGTGTACAGAGGTTAGTGAAAGCTGTGTCAGGTGTAACTGCAGGTGCTGGTTTATACCAAAGATAGGCACAATATGCTAGAGTAACTCTGTGGGTGAGGCAGCATCTATGGAGAGAAGGAATGGGCGACGTTTCGGGTCATTCTGAAGAAGGGTCTCCACCAAAACATTGGCCATTCCCGTCTCTCCATAGATGCTGCCTCGCCCCGCTGAGTTACTCCAACATTTTGGGTCAGGCAGCATCTCTGGAGAAAAATAAAACAGTGAAAAGATTTTTTGTTGCGTGCTAACCAGTCAGCGGAAATACAATACATGATCACAATCGATCCGTCCACAGTGTGAAGGGAATAACGTTTAGTGCAAGGTAAAGCCAGTAAAGTCCGATTAAAGATAGTCCGAGGGTCTCCAATGAGGTAGATGGGTCAGGACCGCTCTCTAGTTGGTGAGAGGATGGTTCAGTTGCCTGATAACAGCTGGGAAGAAACTGTCCCTGAATCTGGAGGTGTGCGTTTTCACACTTCTGTACCTCTTGCCCGATGGGAGAGGGGAGAAGAGGGAGTGGCCGGGGTGAGACTGGTCCTTGATGATGCTGCTGGCCTTGCCGAGGCAGCGTGAGGTGTAGATGGAGTCAATGGAAGGGAGGTTGGTTTGTGTGATGGTCTGGGCCGTGAAGGAAGGCGGGATGGAGGGTGAGGGGGAAGGAGAGGGAGAGGGGGATGAGGTGTTGATGTCTGGCCTATTAATGATCAGATGAGGCGGAGCACAGGGGGAGAGTAGATGGGAGGGGGAGAGGGAGGGGAGAGCGAGGGGGGAGAGAGGAGAGGGGGAGAGAGGAGAGGGATGGGAGAGTAGAGGGGAGAGGGGAGAGTAGAGGGGAGAGGGGAGAGAGAGGAGGGAGGAGAGGAGGGAAAGGGGGGAGGAGAGGGGAGAGTAGAGGGGAGAGAGGGGAGAGGGGGGAGAGAGGAGGGAGGAGAGGAGGGGAAAGGGGGGAGAGGAGAGGGGAGAGTAGAGGGGAGAGGGGGGAGAGAGGAGGGAGGAGAGGAGGGGAAAGGGGGGAGAGGAGAGGGGAGAGTAGAGGGGAGAGGGGGGAGAGAGGAGGGAGGAGAGGAGGGGAAAGGGGGGAGAGGAGAGGGGAGAGTAGAGGGGAGAGGGGGGAGAGAGGAGGGAGGAGAGAAGAGGAAAGGGGGGAGGGGAGAGGGGGAGAGTAGAAGTGAGATGAGAGCGAGGGGGGAGGGAGGAGAGGGAGGGGAGAGGAGAGGGAGGGCAGAGGGGGCAGAGAGGAGGGAGGAGAGGAGGGGAAAGGGGGGAGGGGAGAGCGGGAGAGGAGAGAGGGGGGAGGAGGGGAGATGGAGAGGACAGGGAGAGAGGAGAGGGAGTGGGGGAGGAGGGGGAGAGAGAGGGAGGGGAGAGGAGAGGGGAGAGGGGAGGGGAGGGGAGAGGGAGGGGAGGAGAAAGAGGGAGGGGAGCGGATCGGGGGAGAGGGGAGGAGAGGGGGGAGAGAGGAAGGGGAGAGGAGAGGGAGACGGTGAAAGGGGGGAGAGGGATGGAATGGGGGGGGATAGGAGAGCGATTTAACTCTGTTTCATGTCAGACCCTCCTGCTGATGCACGTTGACCTCTACAGAGGGTCAGAGGATTAAAGAGACGGCGGGCATGGGGACGGGGGGGGAGCACCTGTGCATGATCGACACGGAGAGAGTGAGGGAGAGAGGGAGGGAGAGAGTGAGGGAGAGATGGAGAGAGAGTGAGGGAGAGAGAGAGTGAGGGAGAGAGGGGGAGAGGGAGTGAGGGAGAGAGGGGGAGAGGGAGGGAGGGAGAGAGGGAGAGAGGGGGGGAGAGAGAGAGAGAGAGAGAGAGAGGATGGAGAGAGAATGGAATAGAGAGAAAATGGAGAGAGAATAGATAGATGGAGAGAGGAGAGGGACAGAGAAAGAGAAAGAGAGACAAGGAGAGACAGAGAGAGAGGAACAGACAGAGAGGGAGAGAGAGATAGAGAGAGAGAGAGAGAGAGAGAGAGAGAGAGAGAGAGAGAGAGAGAGAGAGACAGAGAGAAAGAGAGAGAGAGAGAGAGAGAGAGAGAGACAGAGAGAAAGAGAGACAGCAACAGAGAGCTTTAACCTTTTCAGGACAGCCCATTAAACGCTTTGTCCAGCTACAGCCAACACTTATCTCTGTTACGTACAGACAGGTGGACAGACAAGACAGAATCCTGCAGCACAGATACAGGCCCTTCAGCCCAACGCATTTTCCATGCTAGCCCATACCTCATCTACGCTGGACCCACTCCCTTCCATTGACTCCATCTACACCTCACGCTGCCTCGGCAAGGCCAGCAGCATCATCAAGGACCAGTCTCACCCCGGCCACTCCCTCCTCTCCCCTCTCCATCGGGCAAGAGGTACCATTGAACTTACTTTGATCGGACTAAACGAGATTTTATCTTGCGCTAAATGTTATACACTTTATCCTGTATCTGTATACAGTAAAAGGCTCGGTTGTAATCATGTATTGTCTTTCCGCTGACTGGATAGCACCCAAACAATAGCTGTTCACTGTACCTCAGTACATGTGACAATAAACTAAACTAAACCTACTCCCCTCTAAACCTTTCATACCCATGTACTCTTTCCATGCTAGCCGATACCTCATCTACGGCTGTGATTTTTGGCCATCTTACTCAGAGTCCCCCTCCGCTGTGCAGGACAAGAGGATTTTTCACATCGATTTAAAATATAAGAGTTATTAGTGTTTAAAAAATGTCGAGATTCTCTCTCCTGAAGGCCACGCCCCTTCCGGAGGGACTATAAAACCCGGAAGTGTTGAGTGCCTCAGTCAGTCTCTGTAAGATGGGGGAGCAAGAGGGTCACGTCTCTCAGTCTGAGCTGTGAATAACACTGAACACATGTCAACTAAACTGTGAGTGTGGTTTTACTGACCTTGAGTGCCCACAATGTGGTTTGAAAATGAAAATGTGGTTGGTTTGAAAAAGCTCAGCTGATGGTTGGTGGTGGTTGGATTGAAATAAAGCACAGCAAATGGTTGGTGGTGGTTGGTTTGAAATAAAGCACAACAAATGGCAAATGATTAAAAGTTTAAACTTGACAACTTCCTGTTTGCACTGTATTACGATTTTAGATAAAACGCTACCGCTTACGGCTGTGATTCTTGGCCATCTTACTCAGTCCCCCTCCGCTCATCAGGTGCAGAGGATTCTTCCCATCAATGAAAAATAAAAGTGTTATTAGTGTTTAAAAAATGTTGAGAATCTCTCTCCTGTCAATCATGCCATGAAGGCCACGCCCCTTCCGGTGGGAGGGGGGAGCGATTATAAAACCCGGAAGTGTGAGTGTGGCTCAGTCTCTGCAAGATGGGGGAGGGAGAGGTCATGACTCTGTCTGAGCTGTGAATCAACTGAACACACTGAATGTCTACTGAACTGTGAGTGTGGTGTTTATGTGGTGTTTTGTGTGGTTTTATAATAATAATATCTTTTATTGTCATTGCACATAAGTGCAACGAGATTTGGTATGCAGCTTCCATCCGATGTCATAACTTAAATAACTAATAAAATTTAGATTTAGATACCCCGAGAACATGGTTTGTAAAAAGAACATTACAACAATAAAACAGTTGACTAAGGTGCAGATGTGTCTGTGTGTCGTGACCATCCGAGGGAGACAGTCCAGGGGGGATGGGGGGCACTCAGAAGGGCCGGTTCAGAGCCGCTATAGCTCTGGGAATGAAGATGTTCCTGAGTCTGGAGGTTCGGGCGTAGAAGGCCTTGTAACGTCTGCCGGAGGGAAGTAGTTCCAACAGTCCATTACAGGGGTGTGAGGAGTCTTTATGGATGCTGACGGCCTTCCTGAGGCACCGTGTGTGGTAGATGCCCTCCAAGGCTGGTAGCGGTGTCCCAATAATCCTCTGCGCTCTGTGGACGACGCGCTGAAGAGCTCTCCTCTCCGCCTCTGTGCAGCTGAGATACCACACAGAGATGCCATACGTTAATATGTTCCCTGTGGTGCAGCAGTAGAAGGTTGTCAGCAGCTGTTGGGGCAGACCAGTCTTTTTTAATGTCCTCAGGAAGAACAGTCATTGCTGTGCCTTCTTGACCAGCGCAGCGGTGTTGGTGGACCATGTGAGGTCCTCTGAAATGTGAGTGCCCAGAAACTTAAAGCTGGACACTCTCTCCACACTGTCCCCGTAGATGGAGATTGGGGCGTATTCTCCATTGTGGGACCTCCTGAAGTCAATAATCAGCTCCTTGGTCTTGGAGGTGTTTAGTTGTTACGTGCGCACCAGTCCGCCAGGTTCTGCACCTCCGCCCTGTATTTTATTTCATCACCGTTGGTGATCAGCCCAATCACTGTTGTGTCGTCTGCAAACTTCACGATGGTGTTGGTGTCGAATGCAGGAACACAGTCGTGAGTGAAGAGGGAGTAGAGCATGGGGCTTAGTACACAGCCCTGTGGTGTGCCGGTGCTCAGGGTGATAGTGGAGGACAGGTGCGGGCCCAGTCTCACTGCCTGCGGTCGCTCCGTCAGAAAACTCAGGACCCAATTGTATATCAGCAAGCTGAGGCCTAGCTGGTGGAGTTTGGTGGTGAGCTTGGTGGGGATGACCGTATTGAATGCAGAGCTATAGTCTATGAAGAGCATCCTCACGTACGTGCCCTGTCTATCCAGGTGAGTCAGGATAGTGTGAAGAGCCAGAGAGATGGCATCCTCTGTTGATCTATTTGCCCTGTATACAAATTGATGAGAGTCCAGTGAGGCAGGGATGCTGGATTTGATGTGGGAGAGGACCAACCTTTCGAAGCACTTCATTGGGACTGGAGTTAGGGCAACCGGGCGGTAGTCATTCAGGTTGGTGACTTTAGACTTTTTCAGCACCGGCACTATGGTAGCTGTTTTTAGGCACTTGGGGACCGTTGCCAGAGATAGAGACAGATTGAAGATTCTTGTGAATACCTCCGCCAGCTGTACAGCACAGTCCTTTAGTGCCCTTCCCTGGACTCCATCCGGGCCTGCAGCCTTGCGTGGATTGATCCTACGCAGGGCGCACTGTACCTCCTGAATGCTCAGTGTTAAGGCCTGTCCCTCCGCCATGGCCGGGGTTATTCCACTCCTGGTGGTGTGGCCAGTTTTGAAGCGGGCAAAGAAGATGTTCAGTTCGTTGGCCAGTGTGATATCACCGTGGGGGCAGGTGGGGCTGCTCTTGTAGTCAGTGATGTCCCTGACACCCTGCCACATGCTTCTGGTGTCCATGGTATTGAAGTGATCTTCCACCCTTTGCCTGTGGATGTCTTTGGCCTTTGTTCAGGTTCAACCTGGCCACACTGTAGGCAGAAGTGTCCCTGGATTTAAAGGCATTGTTGCGTGCCCTTAGCAGATCCTGAACCTCCTTGTTCATCCAGGGTTTCCGGTTTGGGAAGATCTTTATTTGCTTGTCCACTGTGACAGTCTCCACACAGCAGTTGATGTAGGAGAGCACAGTGGATGTGTACTCCTCCACGTCTACCTCTGTACCACTGGTTGCCTGTTGTGCAAACAGGTCCCAGTCGGTGCGATCAAAGCAGTCCTGGAGTTGTAGGGTGGCGTCCTCGGGCCATATTTTGACCGTCCTTATTGCAGGTTTGGTCTTGCGGATGGTGGTTTTATGGTTTTATCGTGGTTCTACCCTGATTGAAATGGTATGAAACTGCATTTGAATGTGGTGGCCTTGCACCCTGCTTGAAATGGTCAGAAACTGCATTTGCATTTGTTGGACTTGCACCCTGCTTGAAATGGCATGAAACCGCACTTGAATTTGGTGGCATTGCACCCTGCTTGAAATGGCATGAAACCGCACTTGAATTTGGTGGCCTTGCACCTTGCTTGAAGTGGTCAGAAACTGCATTTGCATTTGTTGGACTTGCACCCTGCTTGAAATGGCATGAAACTGCACTTGCGTTTGGTGGCGTTGCACCTTGCTTGAGTGTGGGAGGAAGACGGCGATCTCGGAGAAAACCCACGCAGGTCGCGTGGAGAACGTATAAACTTCGTACAGACAGCACCCGTGGTCAGGGTGGAACCCGGGTCCCTGGCGCTGTGAGGCAGCAACTCTACCGCTGCACCACCGTGCCGCCCCTCTCCCTCTATGAGTCCTGGCCACAACCTTGCTTGAACACAGCCCTGCCTGTAGCACAGAGAGTGGCCACTGTAAGGACCCACACACACACCATCACATCTGGGGGCTCATGTTGTCGACCTTCCCAGTGGCGAGCCCTGTCAACTGACCTCAAGTCGGGCGGACGACAACAAACGGAGACAGCAGCGGAAATGCAACCTCAGTCGCCGCAGCTTGGCATCAAACCGGAGCAGGCGCCCCTTTCAGGGCGGGCACCAATGTATGTCGAACCGGATGGCATCACCCAGCTGCGGACTTCTGCTGCCTCAAACGCAAGAAGAACCTTCACGTCTGCACCGTGCAACCGTTAAAAAAGTGAATTGAAGAATTGATTGTGACAAATCGCGGTAACATTCTTTGCATGCACACTCAAGGTATGCAAATTGTCGCCATCTAACGGGCACCGACAAAGATACAAATCCCCCCCTCCCCCCCCCCGGGTCCCCATTGTCCCCATAGGTTCACAAGGTTAATTCCCGGGATGGCGGGACTGTCATATGCTGAGAGAATGGAGCAGCTGGGCTTGTACACTCTGGAGTTTAGAAGGATGAGAGGAGATCTCATTGAAACATACAAGATTGTTAAGGGCTTGGACACACTAGAGGCAGGAAACATGTTCCCGATGTTGGGGGAGTCCAGAACCAGGGCCACAGTTTAAGAATAAGGGGTAAGTCATTTAGAACGGGGACGAGGAAACACTTTTTCTCACAGAGAGTGGTGAGTCTGTGGAATTCTCTGCCTCAGAGGGTGGTGGAGGCAGGTTCTCTGGATGCTTTCAAGCGAGAGCTAGATAGGGCTCTTGAAGTTAGCGGACTCAGGGGATATGGGGAGAAGGCAGGAACGGGGTACTGATTGTGGATGAACAGCCATGATCACATTAAATGGGGTGCTGGTTCGAAGGGCCGAATGGCCTACTCCTGCACCTATTGTCTATTGACTATTGTCTATTGTCATATGAGCCCTTGTATACGCTCGGATTTAGAAGGATGAGAGAGGATCTTATAGAAACATATAAAATTATTTTGAGGAGTTTCCCAAAGATTGCTCCGGGCATTTTCTCATTGAATCCTGATGGCAACAGGATTTGGAGTCAGATGCTGGAAGCTGGAAAAGTTGGATGGAATGCCGCTGGTCCAGGATTAGGGATTCTAATGAGATAATGGTTCTAAGAAAGCAAGCTCAAAGTCACAACAATCTGAGGACGAAAACACAGGGAGGTTTTAAAGAAACATTATCTGAAAACAAATTTGCTGGCATCAACAAAGTTATGGTCTGGATTCAATCATGGCAGATCTATCTCTCCCTCCTAACCCCACACTCCTGCCTTCTCCCCACAACCCCTGACACCCTTACTGATCAATAATCTATCAATCTGGACAAGCTAGATGCAGGAAAAATGTTCCCAATGTTGGGCGAGTCCAGAACCAGGGGGCCACAGTCTTAGAATAAAGGGGAGGTCATTTAAGACTGAGGTGAGAAAAAACTTTTTCACCCAGAGAGTTGTGAATTTATGGAATTCCCTGCCATAGAGGGCAGTGGAGGCCAAGTCACTGGATGGAGTTCTAACTCTCTCTTGAGTTAGATAGAGCTCTAGGGGCTAGTGGAGTCAAGGAATATGGGGAGAAGGCAGGCACGGGTTATTGATAGGGGACGATCAGCCATGACCACAATGAATGGCAGTGCTGGCTCGAAGGGCCGAATGGCCACCTATTTTCTATGTTTCTATGTTTCAATGTTTCTAATCTCTGCTTTAAAAATACCCATTGATTTGGCCTCCACAGCCTTCTGTTGCAATGAATCCCACAGATTCACCACCCTATGATTGTAGAAATTCCTCTTAATCTCCTTCCTAAAGGTGCGTCCTTTAATTCCCTCTGTGTCCTCTCTGATCCTAGACGCTCCCATTAGTGGAAACATCCTCTCCACATACACCCTGTTCAGGCATTTCACTAGGCATTTGGACATGTACATGGATAGGACAGGTTTGGAGGGATATGGGCCAAACACAGGCAGGTAGGTGGGACTAGTGTAGATGGGACATTGTTGGCCGGCGAGGGCAAGATGTGCCGAAGGGCCTGTTTCCACACTGTATCACTCTGTGACTCTGAACTAAACTAGTCTAAAATAATGCAGTGTGACTTTGACTTCATGATTCTGCAGGGATCGGAGGAGTTCTGGAGATACTGGCAGAGGAGGTGAGTTTAACCACATCGAAGAATCAAAAATGCCGGAGAAACTCAGCGGGTGAGGCAGCATCTATGGAGCGAAGGAATAGGTGACGTCTTGGGTTGAGACCCTTCTTCCAACTGATGTGGGGGTGGGGCGGAAGAAGGAAGGAAGAGGCGGAGACAGTGGGCGGTGGGAGAGCTGGGAAGGGGAGGGGAAGGGGAAGAACTGACCTCCGCACAGTTCGCAATAACCAACCTGATCTCCCGGTGGCTCAGCAGTTCAACCCCCTCCCATTTCCCAATCCGACCTTTCTGTCCTGGGCCTCCTCCATGGCCAGAGTGAGTCCCACCGCAAATCGGAGGAGCAGCGCCTCATATTTCGCTTGGGTAGTTTACACCCCAGCGGTATGAACATTGACGTCTCCAATTTCAGGTAGTCCTTGCTTTCTCCCTCCTTCCCCTCCCCTTCCCAGCTCCCCCCCAACCCACTGTCTCCGCCTCTTCCTTTCTTCTTCAGCCCCACACCACCCCCCCCCCCCATCATCACATCAGTCTGAAGAAGGGTCTCGACCCGAAACGTCACCTATTCCTTCGCTCCATAGACGCTGCCTCACCCGCTGAGTTTCTCCAGCATTTTTGTCTACCTTCGATTTTTCCAGCATCTGCAGTTCTTTCTTAAACATCATAGAATCAGGCAGCATGGAAAACACTCTTTGATCCAACTTGTCCATCGACCTTTTTGAACAAGTCTTCAAAAAATCAATCAGATTTGTGAGCCACGACCTCCCACGTACAGAAACATGCTGACTGTCCCTAATCAGCCCTTGCCCATCCAAATGCCTGTATATCCCATCCCTCACAATACTCTCCAGTAACTTACGAACTACAGATGTTAAGCTCACGGTTCCCAGCATTTTTCCTGCAGCCCTTCTTGAAAAGAGGCACAACATTTGCCACCCTCCAGTCTAATCATAAGGTCATCATAGAAACATAGAAACATAGAAATTAGGTGCAGGAGTAGGCCATTCGGCCCTTCGAGCCTGCACAGCCATTCAATATGATCATGGCTGATCATCCAACTCAGTATCCCGTACCTGCCTTCTCTCCATACCCCCTGATCCCCTTAGCCACAAGGGCCACATCTAACTCCCTCTTAAATATAGCCAATGAACTAGCCTCAACTACCCTCTGTGGCAGAGAGTCCCAGAGATTCACCACTCTCTGTGTGAAAAAAGTTCTTCTCATCTCGGTTTTAAAGGATTTCCCCCTTATCCTTAAGCTGTGACCCCTTGTCCTGGACTTCCCCAACATCGGGAACAATCTTCCTGCATCTAGCCTGTCCAACCCCTTAAGAATTTTGTAAGTTTCTATAAGATCCCCTCTCAATCTCCTAAATTCTAGAGAGTATAAACCAAGTCTATCCAGTCTTTCTTCATAAGACAGTCCTGACATCCCAGGAATCAGTCTGGTGAACCGTCTCTGCACTCCCTCTATGGCAATAATGTCCTTCCTCAGATTTGGAGACCAAAACTGTACGCAATACTCCAGGTGTGGTCTCACCAAGACCCTGTACAACTGCAGTAGAACCTCCCTGCTCCTATACTCAAATCCTTTTGCAATGAAAGCTAACATACCATTCGCTTTCTTTACTGCCTGCTGCACCTGCATGCCTACCTTCAATGACTGGTGTACCATGACACCCAGGTCTCGCTGCATCTCCCCCTTTCCCAATCGGCCACCATTTAGATAATAGTCTGCTTTCCCGTTTTGCCACCAAAATGGATAACCTCACATTTATCCACATTATACTGCATCTGCCAAACATTTGCCCACTCACCCAGCCTATCCAAGTCACCTTGCAGTCTCCTAGCATCCTCCTCACAGCTAACACTGCCCCCCAGCTTAGTGTCATCTCCCCTGGTTCTCCCCTATCAGGAATAGGAGTAGAATTAGGCCATCAGACCATTGGACGACAGATGGCGCAATGGGCTAAGTGTTCGGCTGGTGACCGGAAGGTAGCCGGTTCGAATCCCGCTTGGAGTGCATACTGTCGTTGTGTCCTTGGGCGAGACACTTCGCCCACCTTTGCCTGCGTGTGTGAGTGACTGGTGGTGGTCGGAGGGGCCGTAGGCGCAGACTAGCAGCCACGCTTCCATCAGTCTGCCCCAGGGCAGCTGTGGCTACAGGAGTAGCTCACCGCCACCGAGCGTGACTGAGGAGTGAATGAATAATGCGATGTAAGAGCGCCTTGAGTATCTAGAAAGGCGCTGTATAAATCCCATCCATTATCGTCTACTGAACCATTCAATCATGGCTGATCCATCTCTCCATCCTATCCACATTCTCCTGCCTTCTCCCCATAACCCCTGACACCCGCACTAATCAAAAATCTGTCAATCTCTGTCATAAAAATATCCATTGACTTGGCCTCCACAGCCCTGTGGCAAAGAATTCCACAGATTCACCACCCTCTGTCGAAATAAATTTCTCCTCATCCCCTTCCCAAAAGAATGCCCTTAATTCTTGAAGCCCAATCCCACTGTACGAGTTCATTCAAAGAGTGGGTGTATGGAACGAGCTGCCGGAGGAGATAGTTGAGGCTGGGACTATCCCAACGTTTAAGAAACATTTAGACAGGTACATGGACAGGACAGGTTTGGAGGGATATGGACCAAGCGCAGGCAGGTGGGACTAGTGTAGCTGGGACATTGTTGGCCGGTGTGGGCAAGTTGGGCCGAAGGGCCTGTTTCCACACTGTATCACTCTAGAAACATAGAAACATAGAAACATAGAAATTAGGTGCATTCGAGGCATTAGAAATTCGAGCCTGCACCGCCATTCAATATGATCATGGCTGATCATCCAACTCAGTATCCCGTACCTGCCTTCTCTCCATACCCCCTGATCCCCTTAGCCACAAGGGCCACATCTAACTCCCTCTTAAATATAGCCAATGAACTGGCCTCAACTACCCTCTGTGGCAGAGAGTTCCAGAGATTCACCACTCTCTGTGTGAAAAAAGTTCTTCTCATCTCGGTTTTAAAGGATTTCCCCCTTATCCTTAAGCTGTGACCCCTTGTCCTGGACTTCCCTAACATCGGGAACAATCTTCCTGCATCTAGCCTGTCCAACCCCTTAAGAATTTTGTAAGTTTCTATAAGATCCCCTCTCAATCTTCTAAATTCCAGAGAGTATAAACCAAGTCTATCCAGTCTTTCTTCATAAGACAGCCCTGACATCCCAGGAATCAGTCTGGTGAACCGTCTCTGCACTCCCTCTATGACTATACCTTGGCGCACATGGCAAATAAACTAAACTCAAACTCAAATCCTCTGACTAAAGTTCCCTGCCTGCTTTTGATTATCAATTTGTTGCCATTGAGTGTAATCTATGGAGCCTCCTGGAGATAGCTGGAAGCAGACACAGGGGTGTGGGAATCCCAGCACAGAGCCACGGTGGTGGGTCGTCCCGCAGCCAGCTGCCGAGCTGATCGGTGACCTTGGCCGGCGTGGACGGGCGGTCTGTGCGTGTGTGTGTGTGTGCAGCTGCTGTGGAACAACATTCTTGGCATCGCCCGCCCTTTGTCTGTCCCGTGCCCGCGCCAAAACAACATCCCGAACCATTGGCCGCGGGTGAAATAGTTGGAGATTATCAGCGCTCGGCTGGGAGACGAGCCAGTTTCTCAGCCAGCGTTTCTTCCCCTCCCCTCTCCTTCCCACCTCCACCTCCACCTCCACCGCCGCCCCTGCCTGTCCACCACCGACCGTCCTTGCCCAGAGAATTTGCTCCATACATTTCCATGCCCTGCTCAATCCCCCAACAGGAAGGTCTCAGAGCCCCGGTGTCTTAACCATAGAACCATATAACCATATAACAATTACAGCACGGAAACAGGCCATCTCGGCCCTTCTAGTCCGTGCCGAACACTTATTCTCCCCTAGTCCCATCTACCTGCACTCAGACCATAACCCTCCATTCCTTTCCCGTCCATATAACTATCCAATTTATTTTTTAATGATAAAATCGAACCTGCCTCCACCACTTCCACTGGAAGCTCATTCTACACAGCTACCACTCTCTGAGTAAAGAAGTTCCCCCTCATGTTACCCCTAAACTTCTGTCCCTTAATTCTCGTCATGTCCTCTTGTTTGAATCTTCCCTACTCTCAGTGCTTATCCACGTCAACTCTGTCTATCCCTCTCATCATTTTAAAGACCTCTATCAAGTCCCCCCTTAACCTTCTGCGCTCCAAAGAATAAAGACCTAACTGTCTTCCACAAACAGAGAACCTCCCACGCCCCCAAATGTCATGTTCATCTGTTCTAAGAGCAGAATTAGGCCATTCGGCCCATCAAGTTTACTCCACCATTCAATCATGGCTGATCTATCTCTCCCTCTCAACCCCATTCTCCTGCCTTCTCCCTGTAACCCCCTAACGCCCGCACTAATCAAGAATCTGCCAATCTCAATAGACAATAGACAAAAGGTGCAGGAGTCGGCCATTTGGCCCCTCGAGCCAGCACCGGCATTCAATGTGACCATGGCTGATCATCCCCAATCAGTACCGTGTTCCTGCCTTCACCACCATATCCCCTGACTCCGCTATCTTTAAGAGCCCTATCTAACTCTCTCTTGAAAGTATCCAGAGAATCGGTCTCCACTGCCTTCTGAGGCAAAGAATTCCACAGAATCATGACTCTCTGGGTAAAAATGGTTTTCCTCATCTCTATTCTCAATAGCCTCCCCCTTATTCTTAAACAGTGGCACCTGGTTCTGGACTCCCCCAACATCGGGAACATGTTTCCTGCTTCTAGCGTGTCCAAACCCTGAATAATCTTATATGTTTCAATATAAGCATCCTTCACCCTCTCATCTTTCTAAATTCCAGAGTGTACAAGCCCTGCCGCTCTATTCTCTCAGCATTTGACAGTCCCGCCATCCCGAGAATTAACCTTGTAAATTTGGAGACCAAAACTGCACATAATACTCCAGGTGTGGTCTCACCAGGCCCTGTACAACGGCAGACGGACCTCTTTGTCCCTATACTCAACTCCTCTTCTTATGAAGGCCAACATGCCATTAGCTTTCTTCACTGCCTGCTGTACCTGCATGCTTACTTTCAGTGACTGATGTACAAGGACCCCCAGAACTTGTTGTACTTCCCCTTTTCCTAACCTGACACCATTCAGATAATAATCTGCTTCCCGCTCATCTTTGCTACGTTGTACTTCTTCTCTTTTATTTTTCTACTGTCCCTGACGTCCCTTGTCAGCCACGGTCGCCCCTTACTCCCCTTGGAATCTTTCTTCCTCTTTTGAAATGAACTGATCCTGCACCTTCTGTATTATTCCCTGAAATACCTGCCATTGTCGTTCCACTGTCATCCCTGCTAGTGTATCTTTCCAGTCAACTTTGGCCAGCTCCTCCCTCATGGCCCCACAGTCCCCTCTGCTCAACTGTAATACTGACACCTCCGATTTTTCCTTCTCCCTCTCAAATTGTAGATTAAAGTTATCATATTATAGTCTCTCCCTCCTCGTGGCTCCTTTACCTTGAGTTCCCTTATCAAATCCAGTTTATCACAACACTAAATCCAGAGTTGCCTTCTCCCTGGTAGGCTCCAATACAAGCTGCTCTAAGAATCCATCTCGGAGGCACTCCACAAACTGTCCAGTACCAACCTGATTTTCCCAGTCTACCTGCATGTTGAAATCTCCCATAACCACCTTTGCGACACTCCTGATTCAACTTGCGCCCTATATCCAGGCTACTGTTTGGGCACCTGTAGATTAGTCCCATTAGGGTCTTTTTACCCTTACAATTCCTTAGTTCTATCCATACTGACTCCACATGTCACCTGTTTCAATGTCACCCCTTGCAAGGGACTGAATTTCATTCCTCACCCACAGGGCAACCCCACCCCCTCTGCCCACCTGTCTGTCTTTTCGACAGGAGGTATACCCTTGAATATTCAGTTCCCAGCCGTGGCCCTCTTGCAGCCATGTCTCTGTAATTTCCACAACATCATACTTGCCAGTTTCTAACTGAGCCTCAAGCTCATCCACTTTATTTCTTATACTTCATGCATTCATATACAACACTTTGCCTCGGTATTCACCTCCCCTCTAACACCGGTCACTATTGGCCCTGACCATACTCTCTTATCCCTTCTCGAACTTTCCTTCCCATAAATTTGGGAGTGTTTTGTAACTTTTCCCATACTCGCTTCCCCTTTAACTCCATCTTTATACTCCCAATCTCCACTTTAAAAACACCCAATGACTTGGCCTCCTCAGCCATCCCAAATCTGAGGAAGGACATTATTGCCATAGAGGGAGTGCAGAGACGGTTCACCAGACTGATTCCTGGGATGTCAGGACTGTCTTATGAAGAAAGACTGGATAGACTTGGTTCATACTCTCTAGAATTTAGGAGATTGAGAGGGGATCTTATAGAAACTTACAAAATTCTTAAGGGGGTTGGACAGGCTAGATGCAGGAAGATTGTTCCCGATGTTAGGGAAGTCCAGGACAAGGGGTCACAGCTTAAGGATAAGGGGGAAATCCTTTAAAACCGAGATGAGAAGAACTTTTTTCACACAGAGAGTGGTGAATCTCTGGAACTCTCTGCCACAGAGGGTAGTTGAGGCCAGTTCATTGGCTATATTTAAGAGGGAGTTAGATGTGGCCCTTGTGGCTAAGGGGATCAGGGGGTATGGAGAGAAGGCAGGTACGGGATACTGAGTTGGATGATCAGCCATGATCATATTGAATGGCGGTGCAGGCTCGAAGGGCCGAATGGCCTACTCCTGCACCTAGTTTCTATGTTTCTATGTTTCTCTTTGTGATAGAGTCCCAGCCTACTCAACCTCTCCCTATAGCACAGGCGCTCTAGTCCTGGCAACATCCTCATATATCTTCTCTGTACTCTTTCCAGCTTGACAACATAATTCCGATAACACGGTGCCCAGAACTGAACACAATACTCTAAATGCGGTCTCACCAACGTCTTATACAACTGCAACATGACCTCCCAACTTCTAAACTCAATACTCTGACTGATGAAGGCCAATGTCCCAAATGTCTTTTTGACCACCCCATCTACACTAGTTCCACCTGCCTGCATTTGGCCCATATCCCTCTCAACCTGTCCTATCCATGTACCTGTTCAAATGTTTCTTAAACATTGCGATTGTCCCAGCCTATCTACCTGCGACTACACCTTCAATGAACCATGCACCTGCGTTCCTACATCCCTCTGCTGTACAACACTACCCAGACGCCTACCATTTCTGTGTAAGTCCTGGCCTTGTTCGACGTTGCCTGTGTTTCAACAACTAAGTTACAGAGAAAGGTTGAATAAGTTAGGTCTTTATTCTCTGGAGCGCAGAAGGTTAAGGGGGGACTTGATAGAGGTCTTTAAAATGATGAGAGGGATAGACAGAGTTGATGTGGAACAGCTTTTCCCCTTTGAGAATAGGGAAGATTCAAACAAGAGGACATGACTTCAGAATTAAGGGACAGAAGTTTAGGGGTAACATGAGGGGGAACGTCTTTACTCAGAGAGTGGTAGCGGTGTGGAATGAGCTTCCAGTGGAAGTAGTGGAGGCAGGTTCATTGGTATCATTTAAAAATAAATTGGATAGGCATATGGATGAGAAGGGAATGGAGGGTTATGGTATGAGTGCAGGCAGGTGGGACTAAGGGGAAAAAAAAAGAGAAAAAAAAAAAAGAAAAAAAAATTTGTTCGGCACGGACTTGTAGGGCCGAGATGGCCTGTTTCCGTGCTGTGATTGTTATATGGTTATATGGTTAAAATGCAACACCTCACACTTCTCTGCATTAAATTCCATCAACCATTCCACCGCCCACCTGGCCGATCGATCCAGATCCTGCTGCGATAGTTCACAACAATCTTCACTGTCTGCAAAACCAATATCTTTTGTATCATTAGCAAACTTGCTAATCTAGCCCTGTATGTTCTCATCCAAATCACTGATGTTCTCATCCAAATCACCCTTTGTGTGAAAATGTTACCCCTCAATTTCATATATAATCTTTCCTCCTTCACCTTAAACCTATGCTCCTTGGAGCTCAACTCCCCCACTATGGCCATTCTATTCCTCTTATAATTTTGTATACCTCTATAAGATCACCCCGTATCCTCCTGCACTCAAGGTTAACCCTGTTTGGCCCATATCCTTCTAAACCTTTCTATCCAGGTATCTGCCCAAATGTTTTTGAAATGCCGTTATAACACCTGCCTCAAGTACTCCCTCTGGCAATAAAAGCCGCAGAGTGCTGGAGTAACTCAGCGGGTCAGGCAGCATCTGTGGAGAACATGGATAGGTGACGTTTCACAGAGTGCTGGAGTAACTCAGCGGGTCAGGCAGCATCTGTGGAGAACATGGATAGGTGACGTTTCACAGAGTGCTGGAGTAACTCAGCGGGTCAGGCAGCATCTGTGGAGAACATGGATAGGTGACGTTTCACAGAGTGCTGGAGTAACTCAGCGGGTCAGGCAGCATCTGTGGAGAACATGGATAGGTGACGTTTCTCATGCCTCGAGGGTGATGAGCTATGACTGGTCTCCTGTGTGCACCAGTTTCAATAAATCGCCCGTTACTTCTAACACCAACACAAGAGAGGGTGTGAACTACATGTGTGAACTGAGAGGTTGAGCAGGCTGGGACACTATTCCTTGGAGCGTAGCAGGATGAGAGGTGATCTTATAGAGGTGTACAAAATCATGAGAGGAATAGATCGGGTAGATACACACTTGCCCAGAGTAGGGGAATTGAGGACCAGAGGACATACAGTAGGTTTAAGGTGACGGGGAACCTGAGGGGTAGATTTTTCACGCACAAGGTGGTGGGTGCATGGAACGAGCTGCCAGAGGAGGTAGTTGAGGCTGGGACTATTGCAACATTTCAGAAACAGTTAGACAGGTACATGGATAGGACAGGTTTAGAGGGATATGGGCCAAGCGCAGGCAGGTTGGACTAGCGTAGATGGGACATGTTGGTCGGTGTGGGCAAGTTATGCCAAAGGGCCTGTTTCCACACCAGTGACTGTGACTCTACGCCTATACATCGCATGGCCTTTCCATTTGCTTCTAAAGTGAACAGCAGATTGCAGATGCTGGTTTACTGAGTCATTGGTAACTGTCACTGTATGTCATGTTGTTACTCGTGGGTGGAGCACCAAGGCAAATTCCTTGTATGTGAATACTTGGCCAATAAACTTACTTACTTACTTGCTTACTTACTTACAAAAAAAATACACAATGTGTCCAGGAATCCAGCAGGTTAATGAGTGGGTTAACCTACGATGAGCGTTTGTCGGCACTGGGGCCTGTTCTCGCTGGAGTTTAGAAGAATGAGGGGGGGACCTCATTGAAACTTACAGAATAGTGAAAGGCCTGGATAGAGTGGATTGTGGAGAGGATGTTTCCACTAGTGGGAGAGTCTAGGACTAGAGGTCACAGCCTCAGAACTAAAGGATGTTCTATTAGGAAGGAGATGAAGAGAAATTTCTTGAGTTACAAGTAATGTTACAAGTAACATTAGCAAATTTGCAGATGACATAAAGCTGGGTGGCAGTGTGAGCTGTGAGGAGGATGCTGTGAGGATGCAGGGTGAATGGGCAGATGCAGTTTAATGCGGAATAAATGTGAGGTTTTCAACTTTGGTAGCAAAAACAGGAAGGAAGATTATTATCCAAATGGCGTCAAGTTGGGAAAAGGGGAAGTACAACGGGATCCTCCTGCACCTATTTTCTATGTTTCTATCTATGTTTTCTATGTTTCACAGAGTGCTGGAGTAACTCAGCGGGTCAGGCAGCATCTGTGGAGAACATGGATAGGTGACGTTTCACAGAGTGCTGGAGTAACTCAGCGGGGTCAGGAAGCATCTGTGGAGAACATGGATAGGTGACGTTTCACAGAGTGCTGGAGTAACTCAGCGGGTCAGGCAGCATCTGTGGAGAACATGGATAGGTGACGTTTCACAGAGTGCTGGAGTAACTCAGCGGGTCATGCAGCATCTGTGGGAGAACATGGATAGGTGACGTTTTGGGTGGGAATGCTTCAGGTTGGAAAAATGGGACAAGACCCGAAACGTCACACAGGCTGAAGAAAGGCCCCAATCTGTTACCTATCCAAGTTGTCCAGAGATGCTGCCTGAATTACTCCAGCAATTTGTGTCCTTTTATTTTAAGTTTAGAAGGATATGGGCCAAATGTGGACCAATGGGATTAGCTTAGATGGGCCTTAGACTGAGGTACAGTGAAAAGCTTTAGTGTTCCCACGCTGTCCAAACAGATCAGATAATACTCCACATAGATACAATCAGGTCAAACTCCAGTCCAACAGGTAGAGCAAAGGGGAAGATACAGAGTGCAGAATATAGTTCTCAAGCATTGTAACCATATAACAATTACAGCACGGAAACAGGCCATCTCGACCCTTCTAGTCCGTGCCGAACACATAATCTCCCCTAGTCCCATATACCTGCACTCAGACCATAACCCTCCATTCCCTTCCCATCCATATAACTATCTATCCAATTTATTTTTAAATGATAAAAACGAACCTGCCTCCACCACCTTCACTGGAAGCTCATTCCACACAGCCACCACTCTCTGAGTAAAGAAGTTCCCCCTCATGTTACCCCCTAAACTTCAGTCCCTTAATTCTCATGTCATGTCCTCTTGTTTGAATCTTCCCTACTCTCAGTGGGAAAAGCTTATCCACGTCAACTCTGTCTATCCCTCTCATCATTTTAAAAACCTCTATCAAGTCACCCCCTTAACCTTCTGCGCTCCAGAGAATAAAGCCCTAACTTGTTCAACCTTTCTCTGTAACTTAGTTGCTGAAACACAGGCAACATTCTAGTAAATCTCCTCTGTAATTGTAGATTGTAGTGATTGTAGTGAATCAGTTTCACAGACAAAGTCCAATGTCCGCAATGGGGTAGAGGTGAATCGGACAGTACCCTAGCTTATGGAAGGACCGTTCAGAAGCCCGATAACAGGGAAGAAGCTGTTCCTGAGTCTGGTGGTGCGCGCTTTCAAGCTCCTGTACCTTCTGCCGGACGGGAGCGGGGAGAAGAAGGATGTCCGGGGTGGGACAGGGACAAGTCTGTGATCATAGCGGCTGCTTTCCCGAGGCAGCGTGAAGTGTAGATGGAGTCAATTCTCGGTAGGAAGGAACTGCAGATGCTGGTTCACACCGAAGATAGACACAAAACGCTGGAGTAACTCAGCGGCCCAGGCAGCATCTCTGTAGAGTTACTCCAGCATTTTGAGTCAAAGTTAGCGATGTTGCAGCTCGATTGTTTACAATTGGAGATTGTCCCTTTTCTTGGACCAGACTCAAACATTAAGCGAGAAGGGAGTTTTATTAGTGAGGTACATAAACGACTCCTTTCACCTTGGCTGCTCGCTGTCCTTGAGTATTTTGTGAGAACAGGGCTCTCTATCTTATCTGGACTGTCCTGTGAAAAGGTCTCAGTGCCCCCTATCAGAGGCATGATTACAGTGGTTACAAAATTAATCCTTTTGCTTGCTTGTTGGCAAATGTAAACGGAGCGAAATAAAGTGAATGCACCCCAGCTCCAGTTGTAGGAGAGAACTGCAGATGCTGCTTTAAGCCAACAATAGGCACAAAGTGCTGGAGTAACTCAGCGGGTCAGGCAGCATCTCTGGAGAACATGGATAGGTGACGTTTCACAGAGTGCTGGAGTAACTCAGCGGGTCAGGCAGCATCTGTGAAGAACATGGATAGGTGACGTTTCACAGAGTGCTGGAGCAACTCAGCGGGTCTGAAGAAGGGTCCCGACCCGTAACGTCACCCATTCCTTCTCTCCAGAGATGCTGCCTGTCCCGCTGAGTTACTCCAGCATTTTGTGTCTATCTTCTGTGTAAACCAGCATCTGAAGTTCCTTCCTACACAAGGTTAAGAGGGATATGGGCCACACACAGGCAAATGGGGCACAGAGTGGCTGGAGTAACTCAGCGGGTCAGGCAGCATCTGTGGAGAACATGGATAGGTGACGTTTCACAGAGTGCTGGGAGTAACTCAGCGGGTCAGGCAGCATCTGTGGAGAACATGGATAGGTGAACGTTTCACAGAGTGCTGGAGTAACTCAGCGGGTCAGGCAGCATCTGTGGAGAACATGGATAGGTGACGTTTCACAGAGTGCTGGAGTAACTCAGCGGGTCAGGCAGCATCTGTGGAGAACATGGATAGGTGACGTTTCACAGAGTGCTGGGAGTAACTCAGCGGGTCAGGCAGCATCTGTGGAGAACATGGATAGGTGACGTTTCACAGAGTGCTGGAGTAACTCAGCGGGTCAGGCAGCATCTGTGGAGAACATGGATAGGTGACGTTTCACAGAGTGCTGGAGTAACTCAGCGGGTCAGGCAGCAATCTGTGGAGAACATGGATAGGTGACATTTCGGGGTCAGGACACTTCTTCAGAATGCATATGTTTATTTTCATTGATCGGGGCGTGAAGTATCAGAGTCATGATGCAGCTATATGTGACTTTGGTTAGACCCATTGCAGGGAGGATGTGGTGGCTCTGGAGAGGAAGCAGGAGAGGTTTACCAGAATGATGTCTGGATTCAGGAACATTAACTGTAAGGAGATGGGATTGTTTTTCACTGGGACATGGGAAGTTGAAGGGAGTCTCCACATCCTTCCCCAGTGAAAGGCCTGGATAGAGTGGATGTGGAGAGGTGATGTGTGGGATTCTTTGCCGCAGAAGGCTGTGGAGGCCAAGTCAGTGGATATTTTTAAGGCAGTGATAGACAGATTCTTGATTAGTGCGGGTGTCAGGGATTATGAGGAGGAAGGCAGGAGAAAGGGGTTAGGAGGGAGAGATAGATCAGCCATGATAGAATAGTGGGCCGAATGGCCTAATTCTGCTCCTATCACTTCTAGACTTATGACCAAATTCACGGTGATATTCCTTTCTTACAAACAATCCAGTAGAGTATTGCCACACCGGAGCACATAGAATAGAATAGAATAGAATAAAATAGTTTCTTTATTGTCATTGTAACATGAACCATGTACAACAAAATTTAAAAATGTCAGCCAGTCAGTGCACCATTCAAACATTTCTAAAAGCTAACGATACATACAAGGTAAAATATTAAAAAGATAAACAACTAAAATAAATATCATGAAAATATCACGCATAAACACCCAACCCTCCATCCTTCTGTCGATTTCACAGTGTACCATTTAGTGCCTTTATAGCAGTGGGGTAAAAACTGTTTTTGAGTCAGTTTGTCCTTGTCCTTGTAGATCTGTATCGTCTGCCTGACGGCAACAGTTCAAACTGGGGAGTGTCCGGGGTGGGAAATGTCCCTTATAATACTCTGGGATTTTTTGATGCAGCGGGAACTGTGTAAGTCCTCCAAGGTAAAGAGGACTTACCTTGGAGCACATCCCCGGTTAGCAAAGTGTACAGAAACAGTCTCTACGGTTCCCGCAGGCAAGAGGGCGCCACGTTTGGGCGCCATTTTCCACGTCCAGTCCGTGCTCCAGTTGTTACGAGCGGTGTCCAATCCAGGCGAGCCCCAGGCTGCTGCGGGGCCTTTCTTGGACGTGTGGGTCGACCAGTGGCCCCACGTCCCTCTCCTCCCCTCGCCCGTCCACCTTTGTTCCTCCCGCTGCCGACTTCCAGGGTGTGCGGTGGGCCGGACCCACGCCCCCTCTCCTCTCCTCCGGCTTCACTCCTCGCCCCCTCGTGCCCGGCGCCATCGTCGGATTCAGCCTCACGGTTTCTGGTCTTGGGGGACCAGCAGGGGCCGGCTCGGTAGCTCCCCCCACAGGCTGCGCCCCTCAACTCCCCGACAACTCTCACCAACTTCTACAGATGCGCCGCAGGAAGCATTTTATCGGGATGCATCACAGCACGGTTTGGGAACAGCTCCATCCAAGACCGCAGGAAATTGCGGCGAATTGCGGACGCAGCCCAGACCATCACACAAACCAACCTCCCTTCCATTGACTCCATCTACACCTCACGCTGCCTCGGCAAGGCCAGCAGCATCATCAAGGACCAGTCGCAACCCCGGCCACTCCCTCTTCTCCCCTCCCCCATCGGTAAAAAGGTACAGAAGTGTGAAAATGCACACGTCCAGATTCAGGGACAGTTTCGTCCCAGCTGTTATCAGGCAACTGAACCATCCTCTCACCAACTAGAGAGCGGTCCTGAACTACTATCTACCTCATTGGAGACCCTCGGACTGTCTTTGATCAGATTTCTGCGGTAAAGAATCCCACACATCACCTCTCCACATCCACTCTATCCAGGCCTTTCACTGGGGAAGGATGTGGAGACTCCCTTCAACTTCCCATGTCCCAGTTCCTTACAGTTAATGTTCCTGAATCCAGACATCATTCTGGTAAACCTCTCCTGCTTCCTCTCCAGAGCCACCACATCCTCCCTGCAATGGGTCTAACCAAAGTCACATATAGCTGCATCATGACTCTGATACTTCACGCCCCGATCAATGAAAATAAACATATGCATTCTGAAGAAGTGTCCTGACCCGAAATGTCACCTATCCATGTTCTCCACAGATGCTGCCTGACCCGCTGAGTTACTCCAGCCCTCTGTGAAACGTCACCTATCCACGTTCTCCACAGATGCTGCCTGACCCGCTGAGTTACTCCAGCACTCTGTGAAACGTCACCTATCCATGTTCTCCACAGATGCTGCCTGACCCGCTGAGTTACTCCAGCACTCTGTGAAACGTCACCTATCCATGTTCTCCACAGATGCTGCCTGACCCGCTGAGTTACTCCAGCACTCTGTGAAACGTCACCTATCCATGTTCTCCACAGATGCTGCCTGACCCGCTGAGTTACTCCAGCACTCTGTGAAACGTCACCTATCCGTGTTCTCCACAGATGCTGCCTGACCCGCTGAGTTACTCCAGCACTCTGTGAAATGTCACCTATCCATGTTCTCCACAGATGCTGCCTGACCCGCTGAGTTACTCCAGCACTCTGTGAAACGTTGTAAGTCTGCATCTGCAGTTCACCGTGTCTCATCACCTCTACCACTGTATCTACTTGTCAGAGTCATCGGAGATTCAATTCAATTCAATTCAACTTTATTGTCATTGCACAAATACGAGTACAGGTAAAACGAAATGCAGTTTAGCGTCTGGTCATAGTGCAAGATAGTAGAAATAAAAATTAAATACTGGTTAACAATGTGTGGACTGTGGATGAATTAAACTGGTACATAGGCAAATAAATGTATACAAATGGGAGAGTCTAAAGATAGCTAGTGACGGGACTGTGAGTTCAGCAGTGTAATGGTGTTATTGAAGAAGCTGTTCCTCAGCCTGCTTGTGTGAGACCTGAGGCTCCTGTACCACCTCCCTGATGGGAGGAGGGCAAACAGTCCATGGTTGGGGTGTGAGGGGTCTTTGATGATCTTCCCGGCCCGTCTCAGACACCGTTTTCGGTGGAGGGCATCCATGGCAGGGAGCGGGGCACCGATGATGTGCTGCGCGGTTTTCACCACCCGTTGTAGTGCCTTCCTGTCCGCAGCAGTGCAGCTGCTGTACCATACCGTGAAGCAGGTGGTCAGGATACTCTCTATGGTACAGCGGTAAAAGTTGGTCAGGATCCGGGGGGACAGGTGGGCTTTCTTGAGCCTCCTCAGGAAGTAAGGCGCTGCTGCTGTGTCTTTTTGATCAGCTTGGAGGTGTTGAGGGACCAGGACAGATCCTCCGAGATGTGTACCCCGAGGAATTTGTAGCTGGAGACGCGCTCCCCCTCAGTCCTGTTTATATGGATGGGGGTATGTCTGCCCCCTTTGGTCTTCCAGATGATTTCCTTCGTCTTCTTGGAGTTGAGGACGAGGTTATTGTTGGCACACCAGGCTGTCAGGTGCTGGATCTCCTCCCTATAGGCTGACTCATCGTTGTCACTGATCAGTCCTACCACCGTGGTGTCATCGACAAATTTAATGATGGCGTTGGAGCCATACTTAGGGATGCAGTCATGGGTGAAGAGGGAGTAGAGGAGAGGGCTGAGCACACAGCCCTGTGGCACGCCGGTGTACAGTGTTAGAGTGGAGGAGGTGAGGTTATTGACCCTAACAGACTGTGGTCTGTTAGTGAGGAAGTCCAGTGTCCAGTGGCAGAGGGAGGTGGAGATGCCAAGTCCACTGAGTTTGGTGATCAAGCTGGCTGGGATGACAGTGTTAAAGGCAGAGCTGAAGTCGATGAACAGCAGCCTGATGTAGGTGTTTATTGCTGTCCAGGTGGGTCAGGGCAGAGTGTAGGGCCGCCGATATGGCGTCCTCTGTAGACCTGTTGGTCCGGTAGGCAAACTGATGGGGGTCCAGTGTGGGGGGGAGGCTGGCTTTGAGGTGAGCCAAGATACAGCATGGAAACAGGCCCTTCGGCCTAACTTGACCACACTGACCAACATGCCCCATCTACACTAGTCCCACCTGCCTGCGTTTGGCCCATATCCCTCTAAACCTGTCCTTTCCAAGTACCTGTCTAAACGTTTTTCTTAAACATTGTGTTAGTCCCTGCCTCAAATACCTCCTCTGGCAGCTCGTACACCCACCACATTTCGTCTAAAAAAGTTACCTCTCAGGTTCCTCTTTATTCTTTCCACTCTCACCTTGAACCTATGCCTGGTCCTCGATTCCCCGACTCTGGGCAAGAGACTGTGCATCTACCCGATCTATTCCTCTCATGATTTTGTACATCTCTACAACATCACCCCTCATCCTCCTGTGCTCCAAGGTAGGAAGGACATTATTGCCATAGAGGGTGTGCAGAGAAGGTTCACCAGACTGATTCCTGGGATGTCAGGACTGTTTTATGAAGAAAGACTGGATAGACTTGGTTTATACTCTCTAGAATTTAGGAGATTGAGAGGGGATCTTATAGAAACTTTCAAAATTCTTAAGGGGTTGGACAGGCTAGATGCAGGAAGATTGTTCCCGATGTTAGGGAAGTCCAGGACAAGGGGTCACAGCTTAAGGATAAGGGAGAAATCCTTTAAAACCGAGATGAGAAGAACTTTTTTCACACAGAGAGTGGTGAATCTCTGGAACTCTCTGCCACAGAGGGTAGTTGAGGCCAGTTCATTAGCTATATTTAAGAGGGAGTTAGATGTGGCCCTTGTGGCTAAAG
The DNA here is from genome assembly GCA_036785375.1 of Leucoraja ocellata. Lineage (NCBI taxonomy): Eukaryota > Metazoa > Chordata > Chondrichthyes > Rajiformes > Rajidae > Leucoraja > Leucoraja ocellata. The sequence goes on from JAWMAR010000522.1 coordinate 418,171, forward strand.
GGGATCAGGGGGTATGGAGAGAAGGCAGGTACGGGATACTGAGTTGGATGATCAGCCATGATCATATTGAATGGCGGTGCAGGCTCGAAGGGCCGAATGGCCTACTCCTGCACCTAATTTCTATGTTTCTATCTATGTTTCTATGTATAGAGACCCAGCCTGCTCAACCTCTCCTTATAGTTCAGAGCCCTCGGGTGATGGCAATATCATCGTAAGATTTTCTCTGTACCCTTTCCAGCTTGACAATATCTTTCCTACAAGATGGTGCCCAAAACTGAACACAATACTCTAAATGTGGCCTCACCAACGTCTTATACAACTGCAACATGACCTCCCAACTTCTAAACTCAATACTCTGACAGATGAAGCCTAAAGTGCCAAAAGCCTTTTGCTGCAAGAATGGAGCATCTGAGCATGTGCACTCTGGACTCTTGAAGGATGAGAGGCTATCTCATTGAAACATATAAGATTGTTAAGGGCTTATCGAATATCGAATATCGGTCCTTCTGCAGTTGTACAGGGCCCTAGTGAGACCACACCTGGAGTATTGTGTGCAGTTTTGGTCCACAAATTTGAGGAAGGACATTCTTGCTATGAGGGAGTGCAGCGTAGGTTTATCCCGGGATGGCGGGACTGTCATATGCTGAGAGAATGGAGCGGCTGGGCTTGTACACTCTGAAGTTTAGAAGGATGAGAGGGTATCTCATTGAAACATATAAGATTATTAAGGGTTTGAACACGCTAGAGGCAGGAAACATGTTCCGATGTTGGGGGGAGTCCAGAACCAGGGGCCACAGTTTAAGAATAAGGGGTAAGCCATTTAGATTGGAGATGAGGAGTCCTTTTTACACACAGAGAGTGGTGAGTCTGTGGAATTCTCGGCCTCAGAGGGCGGTGGAGGCCACATTTTCAAGCTTTTAAGAGACAGCTTTCAAGTTAGATAGGGCTCTTGAAAATAGCGGAGTCAGTGGATATGGGAAGAAGGCAGGAACGGGAATTTTGGGAATTTGCAACACAACCTTCGTGGCAAAGAATTCCACAGTCTGAAGAAGGGTCTCGACCCGAAACGTCACCTACCCCTTCGCTCCATAGATGCTGCCTCACCCGCTGAGTTTCTCCAGTATTTTTGTCTATCACAGATTCACCACCCTCTGATGAAATAAATTCCTCCCCATCTCCTTCCGAAAGGAAGGTCCTTTAACACTGAGGCTATGACTTCTAGTCCTTGGCTCTCCCACCAAACATAGATACATAGAAACATAGGGAATAGATGCAGCAGTAGGCCATTCGGCCCTTCGAGCCAGCACCACCATTCAATGTGATCATGGCTGATCATCCCCAATCAGTACCCCGTTCCTGCCTTCTCCCAATATCCCCTGGCTCCGCTATCTTTAAGAGCCCTATCTAGCTACTCTTGAAGGTATCCAGAGAACCGGCCTCCACTGCCCTCTGAGGCAGAGAATTCCACACACTCACTCTCTGTGTGAAAAAGTGTTTCCTCATCTCCGTTCTAAATGGCTTACCCCTTATTCTCAAACTGTGGCCCCTGGTTCTGGACTCCCCCAACTTCGACGGTGGGGGCAGCAGTCAGAATGAATGAATGAATAAGTTTGTTGGCCAAGTATTCACATACAAGGAATTTGCCTTGGTGCTCCGCCCACAAGTGACAACATGACATTCAGTGACAGTGAGCAATGACACATAAAACACTAAACATTAATAATAAAACACCATTGATCAAACATGTGAACCAACAAAATACCATATCAAAGGGAGGCTACAGATTGTTGGCTGTTTGAGTAGAGCAACTACTCGTGGATAAAAACTGTTTTTATGTCTGGCTGTGGCAGCTTTGACAGTCCGGAGTCGCCTTCCAGAGGGAAGTGATTCAAAGAGTTTGTGGCCAGGGTGAGAGGGGTCAGAGATGATCTTGCCCGCTCGCTTCCTGGCCCTTGCAGTGTACAGTTCATCAATGGAGGGAAGGTTGCAGCTAATAATCTTCTCAGCTAAGGTACACAAAAATGCAGCAGCATCTATGGAGCGAAGGAAAGAGGTAACGTTTTGGGCTGAAACCCTTCTTCAGACTGATAGGGGGTGGGGGGGGGGAATAAGGAAGGAAAAAGGGAGGAGGAGGAGCCCGAGGGCGGGGGATGGGAGGAGACAGCTTGAGGGTTAAGGAAGGGGAGGAGACAGCAAGGGCTAGCAAAATTGGGAGAATTCAATGTTCATGCCTTTCAGACGCAAGCAACCCAGGCGGAATATGAAGTGTTGTTCCTCCAATTTCCGGTGTTGCTCACTGGCAATGGAGGAGACCCAGGACAGAGAGGTCGGATTGGGAATGGGAGGGGGAGTTATAATAATAATAATAATAAAAGTTATTTATGGGTGCCTTTCAAGAGTCTCAAGGACACCTTACAAAAATTTAGCAGGTAGAGGAAAAACATGTAAGGGGAATGAAATAAATAGTAGAGACATGACTAGTACACAAAGTAAAGACAGAATTCAATACAAAACACAATATGAGGCAATTCAAGCACAGATGAAAAGGGAGGGGGACGTGGGGCTAAGGATAGGCAGAGGTGAAGATATGGGTCTTGAGGCGGGACTGGAAGATGGTGAGGGACACAGAATTGCGGATCAGTTGGGGGAGGGAGTTCCAGAGCCTGGGAGCTGCCCTGGAGAAGGCTCTGTCCCCAAAACTGCGGAGGTTGGACTTGTGGATGGAGAGGAGACCGGCTGATGTGGATCTGAGGGACCGTGAGGGTTGGTAGGGGGAGAGGAGGTCAGTGAGATATGTGGGGACCAGATGGTGGAGGGCTTTATAGGTGAGGAGCAGGATTTTGTAGTTGATCCGGTGGGAGATGGGAAGCCAGTGAAGTTGTTTGAGGACTGGAGTGATGTGATGCCAGGATTTGGTGTGGGTGATGAGTCGGGCGGCTGCGTTCTGGACCAGTTGGAGTCGGTTGATGTAGGTGGAGCTGATGCCAAGGAGAAGTGAGTTGCAGTAGTCCAGTCGGGAGGAGATGAAGGCATGGATGAGTCTTTCAGCAGCGGGAGGTGTGAGAGAGGGTCTGAGTTTGGTGATGTTGCGGAGATGAAAGAAGGAGGTTTTAATGACATGGCGGATGGGTGGAATCAAAGATCATGTCAAGGTTGCGGGCCTGGGGAGATGGGGAGAAAGTGGTGCCATCGATGGTGAGAGTGGGGTTATTGATTTTGCTGAGTGTGGCTTTGGAGCCTATGAGGAGCAATTCTGTCTTATTGCTGTTGAATTTGAGGAAGTTATGTTGCATCCAGAGGTCTTTAAAATGATGTGAGGTCTTTAAAATGATGAGAGGGATAGACAGAGTTGACGTGGATAAGCTTTTCCCACTGAGAGTAGGGAAGATGCAAACAAGGGGACATGACTTGAGAATTAAGGGACAGAAGTTTAGGGGAAACATGAGGGGGAACTTCTTTACTCAGAGAGTGGTGGCTGTGTGGAATGAGCTTCCAGTGAAGGTGTGGAGGCAGGTTCGTTTTTATCATTTAAAAATAAATTGGATAGTTATATGGACGGGAAAGGAATGGAGGGTTATGGTCTGAATGCAGGTAGATGGGACTAGGGGAGAATACGTGTTTGGCACGGACTAGAAGGGTCGAGATGGCCTGTTTCCGTGCTGTAACTTGTTATATGGTTATATGGTTATCCAGGTTTTTATCGCTGACAAACAGGAGTTGATATGGGAGAGGGGGGGGGGGGGAGGTTGTGGGGGGATTTGGTGCCGAGGTAGATCTGGGTGTCATCGGTGTAACGGTTGAAGTGCTATCTTCTCAGCTGATCGGACGATTTTTCTGCAGCCTCCGGGTGTCGTGCTTGGTGGCTGAGCCGAACCGGACCGTGATGGGGAAATGGGTCGGCGGCGTGTTATAATGTGCCTCTCCGCCCTCTCTCTTTGTGCCCCCATGTTTTAAAAGCGATTTCTGCCCTATCCCAGGGCAATCTGTCTCCCTCTTGCCTCCACCCCCTGTGATACCGCTCCCGTTTTGTTTACATTGGCCCTCTCCCCAAACCTCCATCCGTGGTGAATCACAGCACCTTTAATGAGCCGTGACGGATTGTGACATCTTGCTGTCCCGGTTCCCATGCTTGTTTGCAGCCGCCCCCTCTCTCCGCTGTGACTCAGGTCTCCGGGGTGTGTCCCTGGAGCACAGGCTCCCATTTACAAGGGGATTACCACCACTAATGACTCCTTCCGTTTCCTCATCCAGTCATCCAGTCACACAGAGTTGGCCCAACTCGCCCACACCACCGAACAACATCTACCTCCCTTCCACACTCGTCCCACCTGCCTGCGTCTGGTGCCTATCGTAAGATCACAAGGCATAAGTGATCGGAGCAGAATTAGGCCATTCCGCCCATCGAGTCTACTCCGCCATTCTATCAAGGCTGACCTATCTCTCCCTCCTAACCCCATTCTCCTGCCTTCCCCCCATAACCCCCGACACCCGTGTTAACCAAGAATCTATTAACAATATCCACTGACGTGGCCTCCACAGCCGTCTGTGGCAAAGAATTCCACAGATTCACCACCATCTGACTAAAGAATTCCTCAGATTCACACTCTAACTGAATATATCCGTCCAAACCTGTCCTATCCATGTACCTGCCCAACTGTTTCTTAAACGTTGGGAGCGGGTTGGACAGGCTAGATGCAGGAATAGGCTGGATAGACTCGGCTTGTACTCGCTAGAATTTAGAAGATTGAGGGGGGATCTTATAGAAACTTACAAAATTCATAAGGGGTTTGACAGGCTAGATGCAGGAAGATTGTTCCCGATGTTGGGGAAGTCCAGGACAAGGGGTCACAGTTTAAGGATAAGGGGGAAATCCTTTAGGACCGAGATGAGAAAAACATTTTTCACACAGAGAGTGGTGAATCTGTGGAATTCTCTGCCACAGAAGATAGTTGAGGCCAGTTCATTGGCTATATTTAAGAGGGAGTTAGATGTGGCCCTTGTGGCTAAAGGGATCAGGGGGTATGGAGAGAAGGCAGGTACAGGATACTGAGTTGGATGATCAGCCATGATCATATTGAATGGCGGTGCAGGCTCGAAGGGCTGAATGGCCTACTCCTGCACCTATTGTCTATGTTTCTATGTTTCTATGTAATGTTTCGGGTCGAGACCCTTCTTCAGACTGATGTGGGGGAGGGGGGACGGGAAGAAGAAAGGAAGAGGCGGAGACAGTGGGCTGCCATGATCATATTGAATGGCGGTGCAGGCTCGAAGGGCCGAATGGCCTACTCCTGCACTGATTGTCTATGTTTCTATCTTTCTATAGTCTCAGCCACAACTACCTCCTCCGGCATGTTGTTCCATACACCCACCACCCTTTGTGTGAAAAAGATACCCCTCTGATTGCTATTAAATCTTTCCCCCCTCTCACCATAAACCTATGTCCTCTGGTTCTCGATTCCCCTACTCTGGGTAAGAGACTCTGTGCATTTACCCCATCTATTCCTCTCATGATCGTCATAGTTCAATTCAGTCTAGCTTATTGTCACGTGTACCGAGGTACAGTGAAAGGCGTTTGTTGCGTGCTATCCAGTCAGCGGAAAGACAATACATGATTACAATCGAGCCGTCCACTGTGTACAGATACATGATAAGGGAATAACGTTTAGTGCGAGGTAAAGCCAGCAAAGTCCGATCGAGGATAGTCCAAGGGTCACCCATGCCCAGTATAAGATCATAAGGTGATAAGGTCATATGATAGTAGAATTAGGCCATTCAGCCCATCAAGTCTACTCCGCCTTTCAATCATGGCTGATCTATCTTTCCCTCTCAACTCCATGCTCCTGCCTTCCCCCCGTAACCTCCGACACCCATACTAATTAAGAATCTATCTACTGCATCCCTGCCTTAAAAATATCCACTGACTTGACCTCCACGGCCGTCTGTGGCAAAGAATTCCACAGATTCACCGCCCTCTGACTAACAACATTTCTCCTCATCTCCTTCCTAAAAGAACGTCCTTTAATTCTGAAGCTTTTCCTAGGACCAGCGATCCCCGCACACTAACACTATCCTACACACACTGGGGACAATTTACAATGATACCAAGGCCAATTAGCCTACAAACCTGCACGTCTTTGGAGTGTGGAGGAAACCGAAGATCTCGGAGAAAACCCACGCAGGTCACGGGGAGAACGTACAAACTCCGTACAGACAGCGCCCGTGGTCAGGATGGAACCCGGGTCTCTGGCGCTGTGAGGCAGCAACTCTACCGCTGCGCCACCGTGCCGCCTATGCTCTTTGTTCTTTGTTATATGTTCCATGTTCTATGGCCTATGAAACCTACAAAATTCTTAAGTGGTTGGACAGGCTGGATGCAGGAAGATTGTTGGGGAAGTCCAGGACAAGGGGTCACAGTTTAAGGATAAGGAGGAATTCCTTTAGGACCGAGATGAGGAAAACATTTTTCACACAGAGAGTGGTGAATCTGTGGAATTCTCTGCCACAGAAGGTAGTTGAGGCCAGTTCATTGGCTACATTTAAGAGGGAGTTAGATGTGGCCCTTGTGGCGAAAGGGATCAGGGGGTATGGAGAGAAGGCAGGAATGGGATACTGAATGGCGTACATAGAAACATAGAAACATAGAAAACATAGAAAATAGGTGCAGGAGTAGGCCATTCGCCCTTCGAGCCAGCACTGCCATTCAATGTGATCATGGCAGATCATCCCCAATCAGTACCCCGTTCCTGCCTTCTCCCCATATCCCCTGACTCCTCTATTTTTAAGAGCCCTATCTAGCTCTCTCTTGAAAGCATCCAGAGAACTGGCCTCCACCGCCCTCTGAGGCAGAGAATTCCACAGAGAATTCTGTTCTAAATGGCTTACTCCTTATTCTTAAACTGTGGTCCCTTGGTTCTGGATTCCCCCAACATCGAGAACATGTTCCCTGCCTCTACAAACCCTTAATAATCTTGTATGTTTCAATGAGATATCCTCTCATCCTTCTAAAGTCCAGAGTGTACATGCCCAGCCGCTCCATTCTCTCAGCATATGACAGCCCCGCCATCCCGGGAATTAAGCTTGTAATCCTACGCTGCACTCCCTCAATAGCAAGAATGTCCTTCCTCAAATTAGTTGTCAAGCCAACTATCGGCAAAAAGATTTGAACATGTTGAAAATCCAGCGGCGAACAGAAAAACGCTACGACTCTTTGGGCGAGTGATGAGACGACTCACGGCCATACAGGCGTTACCCCGGCGACCATGTGGCAACAGCCTAGTCGCCTGTAGTCGCCTGAACAATCGCCTAAGTGGGACAGGGGTGTTACATAGAAACATAGAAACATAGACAATAGGTGTATGAGTAGGCCATTCGGCCCTTCGAGCCAGCACCGCCATTCAATATGATCATGGCTGATCATCCAACTCAGTATCCTGTACCTGTCTTCTCTCCATACCCTCTGATCCCTTTAGCCACAAGGGCCACATCTAACTCCCTCTTAAATATAGCCAATGAACTGTGGCCTCAACTACCTCCTGTGGCAGAGAATTCCACAGATTCACCACTCTCTGTGTGAAAAATGTTTATCTCATCTTGGTCCTAAAAGATTTCCCCCTTATCCTTAAACTGTGACCCCTTGTTCTGGACTTCCCCAACATCGGGAACAATCTTCCTGCATCTAGCCTGTCCAACCCCTTATGAATTTTGTAAGTTTCTATAAGATCCCCCCCCGCAATCTTCTAAATTCTAGCGAGTACAAGCCGAGTCTATCCGGTCTTTCTTCATATGAAAGTCCTGACATCCCAGGAATCAGTCTGGTGAACCTTCTAGAGAGTGCGAGTCTGGTTACTCCAGCATTTTGTGCCTCTCTACCACGTTCGCTGTTCTACGTTTAAATGTTCGGGCTCGGGGTGCAGGGCGAGACGGTGGGACTGACACACACACGCCAGTGCTGTCGAGCCTCGTTCCGCCCGGGGCTGAGGAGACCACCCTCGCCTCCACCGCCCCTTGGATCAGGGGGGAAACATTGCCTGAGCTACTTGCTGAGCGGTTTGCAACACCCGTCAGGAAGCCTGCGCTCCCCGCCACCCACACCACTGCAACCTGACACTCCGCCGCCCAGCGCCCTCCGTGAGAAGCGGGAGCTTGTAAGACGGGCGGTTCCCCGAAGACTCGGTTCGCAGTTCACTTGCAACGCACTTAAGGTGCAAGGACTTCTGTGCGAGGGCAGTGGTTATTAATAGCTGTCTAACTGGAAGCAGCTGGGAGAGACTGAAGGCAGCTTTATGTCGAGTCTCTGTTTATACAGGGAGCACGGTGTAACAGACGCCGTGTGCTATCGCTTTCATTTGGTTTCACGATACAGAGTGGAAACAGGCCCTTCTGCCCATCGAGTCTGTGCCGACCACCGATCACCCCCTACACTAGTTCTCACATTGGGGACATTTTTACAGCATCAAATTAGACAAGAGACAAGAGACATAGACAATAGGTGCAGGAGTAGGCCATTCGGTCCTTCAAGCCAGCACCGCCATTCAGTGTGATCATCCCCAATCAGTACCCCGTTCCTGCCTTCTCCCCATATCCCCTGACTCCGCTATCTTTAAGAGCCCTATCTAGCTCTCTCTTGAAAGTATCCAGTGAACCGGCCTCCACCGGCCTCTGAGGCAGAGAATTCTACAGACTCACAACTCTGTGTGAAAAATACCCTCTAATAAGAGTTGCAGGTTAATTTTCCCTCTGTAAATCACTCCTAGCGTGTAGGAAGTGGGTGTGAAACTGGGATAACATAGAAATAACTATATTCAATGGACAATAGGTGCAGGAGGAGGCCATTCGGCCCTTCGAGCCAGCACCGCCATTCAATGTGATCATGGCTGATCATCCACAATCAGTACCCCGTTCCTGCCTTCTACCCATATCCCCTGACTCCGCTATCTTTAAGAGCTCTATCTAGCTCTCTCTTGAAAGTATCCAGAGAACCTGCCTCCACCGCCCTCTGAGGCAGAGAATTCCACAGACTCGCCACTCTCTGGGTGAAAACATTTTTCCTCGTCTCCGTTCTAAATGCCGTACTCCTTATTCTTAAACTGTGTGGCCCCTGGTTCTGGACTCCCCCAACATCGGGAACATGTTTCCTGCCTCTAGAGTGTCCAAGCCCTTAATAATCTTATATGTTCCAAAAAGATACCCTCTCATCCTTCTAAACTCCAGAGTGTACAAGCCCAGCCGCTCCATTCTCTCATCATATGACAGTCCCGCCATCCCGGGAATATTCTGCCATCTCTATAACATCTTAATAATCTTATATGTTAACCTGAAAACCTGCATATCTTTGAAATGGACATCTTTAAGGTCGGGAAAGTGGAATTCTCTGCCTCAGAAGACGGTGGAGACGGTTTCACTGGATACTTTCAAGAGAGAGGTAGATAGGGCTCTTAAAGATAGCGGAGTCAGGGGATATGGGGAGAAGGCAGGAACGGGGAACTGATTGGGGATGATCAGCCATGATCACATTGAATGGCGGTGCTGGCTCGAAGGGCCGAATGGCCTCCTCCTGCACCTATTGTCTATTGTCTATTGAGATTGGCAGATTCTTGATTACTGCGGGTGTCGGGGTCATGAGGAGAGGGCAGGAGAATGGGGTTAGGAGGGAAAGATAGATCAGCCATGATTGAATGGTGGAGTAGACTTGATGGGCCGAATGGCCTAATTCTGCTCATGTCTAATGGTCTTATTGAAACATAGAAACATAGAAAATGGGTGCAGGAGTAGGCCATTCGGCCCTTCGAGCCTACACCGCCATTCAATATGATCATCTAACTCAGTTATCCTGTACCTGCCTTCCCTCCATGGTCTGGAGGGGCCTGGATCATGTGCAGGCAGATAAGAGTTGGTCTTGGCTTCATGTTCAGCACATGGCATCTCCCTCTTCTCCCCTCCCCCATCGGGCAACAATTGCAAAGCATGTATAAATTATATTAAAAGTTCTACAAGATCGTGAAAAGATCAAAAGGCTAGTGTAAGGGATGATCCGTTACTGAGTGATACAGTGTGGAAACAGGCCCTTTGGCCCAACTTGCCCACACTGGCCAATAATGTCCCGGCTACACTAGTCCCACCTGCCTGCGTTTGGTCCATATCCCTCCAAACCTGTCCTATCCATGTACCAGTCTAAATGCTTCTTAAATGTTGGGGATAGTCCCAGCCTCAACTACCTCCTCTGGCAGCTCGTTCCATACACCCACCACCCTCTGTGTGAAAAAGTTACCCCTCGGATTCCTATTAAATCTTTTCCCTCTTCACCTGAAACCTATGTCCTCTGGTCCTCGATTCCCCTACTCTGGGCAAGAGACTATGCGATCTATTCCTCTCATGATTTTGTACACCTCTATAAGATCACCCCTCATCCTCTTGCGCTCCATGGAATAGAGACCCAGCCTGCTCAACCTCTCCCTGTAGCTCACACCCTCTAGTCCTGGCAACATCCTCGTCAATCTTCTCCGTACCCTTTCCAGCTTGACAACATCTTTCCTATAACACGGTGGCCAAATGGGATTAGGGTTGCGCGGGTGGGTTCGAGAACCTGATGGTCGTGGGAAAGTATCTGTTCCTGAACCCGGTGGTGTGGGGGCTTCGTCAGGCTTCTGTGCCTTCATCAGGCCCGGCGGTAGCAGTGACTGGCCTGGCTGGTGGGGTTCCTGGATGGGAGATGCCGGCTTCATGAGGCAGCGCCCAGTTTAGATGCTATCCATGGTGGGGTGGACTGAGCCCATGATGGATCGGGATGAGTCTACTCTGGTTTAGTTTCATCTGAACAAAGGGGCTCGACCAGAAACGTCACCCAATTCTTCCCTCCAGAGATGCTGCCTGACCCGTTGAGTTACTCCAGCATTTTGTGTTTAATTTTAATGAATTTCGTTTTTTTTCGTTGAGTTTCGATCCATCCACTGTGTACAGAGACAGGATAAAAGGAATAATGTTTAGTTATTACCACAGTACACGTGACAATAAACTATATTAAATTTAATTAAACTGAACTAAACTAAACTAAACTAAAGGAAAAGGGGAGATGCAACGAGACTTGGGTGTCATGGTACACCAGTCATTGAAGGTAGGCATGCAGGTGCAGCAGGCAGTAAAGAAAGCGAATGGTATGTTAGCATTCATAGCAAAAGGATCTGAGTATAGGAGCAGGGAGGTTCTACTGCAGTTGTACAGGGTCTTGGTGAGACCACACCTGGAGTATTGCGTACAGTTTTGGTCTCCAAATCTGAGGAAGGACATTCTTGCCATAGAGGGAGTGCAGAGAAGGTTCACCAGACTGATTCCTGGGATGTCAAGACTTTCATATGAAGAAAGACTGGATAGAATCGGTTTGTACTCGCTAGAATTTAGAAGATTGAGGGGGGATCTTATAAAAACGTACAAAATTCATAAGGGGTTGGACAGGCTAGATGCAGGAAGATTGTTCCCGATGTTGGGGAAGTCCAGAACTAGGGGTCACAGTTTAAGGATAAGGGGGAGCGAGATGAGAAAAACATTTTTCACGCAGAGAGTGGTGAATCTGTGGAACTCTCTGCCACAGAGGGTAGTTGAGGCCAGTTCATTGGCTATATTTAAGAGGGAGTTAGATGTGGCCCTTGTGGCTAAAGGGATCAGGGGGTATGGAGAGAAGGCAGGTACGGGATACTGAGTTGGATGATCAGCCATGATCATTTTGAATGGCGGTGCAGGTTCGAAGGGCCGAATGGCCTACTCCTGCACCTACTTTCTATGTTTCTATTAACTACACTAAACTGATCTAAGGTAGACACAAAATGCTGGAGTAACTCAGCAAGTCAGGCAGCATCTCTGGAGGAAATAAATAGGTGACGTTTTGGGTCGAGACCCTTCTTCAGACTAAACTAAACTAAACTAAACTATCTCTAATGTCTAAAGTTAAGCCTAAAGCGAGGGAGAGAGAGAGAGAGAGAGAGAGAGAGAGAGGGGGAGAGGGAGAGGGAGGGAGAGAGAGAGAGAGAGAGAGAGAAAGAGAGAGAGAGAGAGAGAAAGAGAGAGAGAGAGAGAGAGGGAGAGAGAGAGAGGGAGAGCGAGAGAGAGGGAGAGAGAGGGAGAGAGAGGGAGGGAGAGGGAGAGAGAGTGTAAGAGAGAGAGGGAGAGAGAGCGAGAGAGAGGGAGAGAGGGAGAGAGGGAGAGAGAGAGTGAGAGAGGGAGAGAGAGAGGGTGAGAGAGAGAGAGGGAGAGAGGGAGAGAGAGAGAGGGAGAGAGAGCGAGAGAGAGGGAGAGAGGTAGAGAGGGAGAGAGAGGGAGAGGGAGAGAGAGGGAGAGAGAGAGAGAGAGAGAGAGAGAGAGGGAGAGAGAGAGAGGGAGAGAGAGAGAGAGCGAGAGAGAGGGAGAGAGAGAGAGGGAGAGAGAGAGAGAGGGAGAGAGGGAGAGTGCGAGAGAGAGAGATTGCGAGCGAGAGAGAGAGAGAGACAGAGAGACAGAGGGGAAAAGGACTCTGGAGGCCTTCCGTGGGCGCTGGTCACCGCATGGGGTTGAGAGTACTGTAAATAATGAATGCACTGTTGTATTATAATGATACGATATAGTGTTATTTATTTTGTTTATGATTTGATGTGTTGTATCGTATGTTTGTGTCGAATAAAGGTTTTGAAAAGAAAAAAAAAAAGGGAGAGAGAGAGAGAGGGAGAGAGAGGGAGAGGGAGGTGAGTGACTCGAGGCAGGGCAAGGGTTAAGTCAGTGGCATGTAAGTGAGATTGTGAAATGCTATAGGTTTGGGGAGCCCTGATTCAGAGCGGTAGACTAAATCATTGGCACGCTGCCCTGATGCTGAGCAGAAGCCGTGCCCGGTAACACGGAGATTATTTTTCATGACCTGACTGTGTACGCTGGATGGGGAGGACCCCTGGCAGAGAGCGAGGGGGGAAAGGAGGGACTCCATCCCGAGTTCCTGGAGCGGTTCCATCACTGAATCACCATCCAGGAACCATATGGATACCAGATGTGGGTGTGAGTCATGGGTAGGTTGAATTGTAAAGGGGCTGCAGTGTGAAGCTCCTTTGATTCATTAAACGGCAAGACCAGCGCCCTCAAGCAGGCCCATTGGCGCTCAGATCACCGTGGCAATGCACGCCAACCTCCCCGCCCATCCCGCAACGGCCCAATGGCTCACCGGTACTTTCCCTGTCAAATGTGAACGAGGGAACTCCAGATGCTGGTTTACACCCAAGACAGACACCAGAAGCTGGAGTAACTCAGCGGGACGGGCCGCATCTCCGCAGAGAAGGAATGGGCGACGTTTCGAGTCGAGACCCTTCTTCAGACTCCACCACAAACGTCACCCATCCCTTCCCTCCAGAGATGCTGCCTGTCCCGCTGAGTTACTCCAGCATGTTTCAGATTCAGATTCAGATTCAATTTAATTGTCATTGCCAGTGTACAGTACAGAGACAACGAAATGCATTTAGCATCTCCCTCGAAGAGCGACATAGCAAACGATTTGAATAAATAATAATAAGTGTCCGGGGGGGGGGGGGTGATTGGCAGTCACCGAGGTACGTTGTTTAGTAGAGTGACAGCCGCCGGGAAGAAGCTGTTCCTCGACCTGCTGGTTCGGCAACGGAGAGACCTGTAGCGCCTCCCGGATGGTAGGAGGGTAAACAGTCCATGGTTGGGGTGAGAGCAGTCCTTGGCGATGCTGAGCGCCCTCCGCAGACAACGCTTGCTTTGGACAGACTCAATGGAGGGGAGCGTGGAACCGGTGATGCGTTGGGCAATTTTCACCACCCTCTGCAGTGCCTTCCGGTCGGAGACAGAGCAGTTGCCATACCATACTGTGATGCAGTTGGTAAGGATGCTCTCGATGTTGGCTGTGTATAACCGCAGAGTGAAATTATCTTTGCATATTTACACATACTGGCCCCGCCATGTTTGGACGCCATTTCCAGAGTCCGAAATCCAGTCGTTCGTTCTGGGTCTCCGCTTCCTTACAAGGCTCAGAGAGTTCGGCATGTCCCCCACAACTCTCACCAACTTCTACAGATGCGCCGCAGGAAGCATTTTATCGGGATGCATCACAGCACGGTTTGGGAACAGCTCCATCCAAGACCGCATGAAATTGCAGTGAATTGTGGACGCAGCCCAGACCATCACACAAACCGACCTCCCTTCCATTGACTCCATCTACACCTCACGCTGCCTCGGCAAGGCCAGCAGCATCATCAAGGACCAGTCGCACCCCGGCCACTCCCTCTTCTCCCCTCTCCCATCGGGCAAGAGGAACAGAAGTGTGAAAACGCACACCTCCAGATTCAGGGACAGTTTCTTCCCAAGTGTTACCAGGCAACTGAACCATCCCAACCAATGGACAGTCCTGAGCTACTATCTCCCTCATTGGAGACCATAGGTTCTTAAGTCATATAACCATATAACAATTACAGCACGGAAACAGGCCATCTTGGCCCTACAAGTCCGTGCCGAACAATTTTTTTCCCTTAGTCCCACCTGCCTGCACTCATACCATAACCCTCCATTCCCTTCTCATCCATATGCCTATCTAATTTATTTTTAAATGATACCAACGAACCTGCCTCCACCACTTCCACTGGAAGCTCATTCCACACCGCTACCACTCTCTGCGTAAAGAAGTTCCCCCTCATGTTACCCCTAAACTTCTGTCCCTTAATTCTGAAGTCATGTCCTCTTGTTTGAATCTTCCCTATTCTCAAAGGGAAAAGCTTGTCCACATCAACTCTGTCTATCCCTCTCACCATTTTAAAGACATCTATCAAGTCCCCCCTTATATATGGTTATATGGTTATATGGTTAACCTTCTGCGCTCCAGAGAATAAAGACCTAACGTATTCAACCTTTCTCTGTAACTTAGTTGTTGAAACCCAGGCAACATTCTAGTAAAAAGTCATGGGAGTGGAAGTAGGCCATTCGGCCCATCGAGTCTACTCCGCCATTCAATCATGGCTGGTCTATCTTTCCCTCTCAACCCCCTTCTCCTGCCCTCTACCCATAACTCATACTAATCAAGAATTCTTACCATGCTTAAATGGTGAGAATGTCTGAAGAGGTTTTGCACAGAGTTTTGTTTTGTATATATTTTTAATTCTCAATAAAGAGTATTTGGGGGGGGGGGGGGGGAACAGCTTGGGGGCAAACACACTAGGTTCCATCCTAACCCAGGTTCCATCCTAACCTCCGTTTTCATCTGTGTGGAGTTTGCAAGATCTCCTTGTGACCGCGTGGGTTTTCTCCGGGTGCTCCGGTTTCCTCCCACACCCCAAAGATATGTGGGTTTGCAGGTTAATTTTCCCTCTGTAAATCACTCCTAGCGTGTAGGGAGTGGGTGTGAAACTAGGATAACATAGAAATAACCATATTCAATAGACAATAGGTGCAGGAGTAGGCCATTCGGCCCTTCGAGCCAGCACTGTCATTCAATGTGATCATGGCTGATCATCCACAATCAGTATCCCGTTCCTGCCTTCTCCCCATATCCCCTGACTCCGCTATCTTTAAGAACCCTATCTAGCTCTCTCTTGAAAGTATCCAGAGAACCTGCCTCCACCGCCCTCTGAGGCCCCTGGTTCTGGACTCCCCCAACATCGGGAACATGTTTCCTGCCTCGAGCTTTTCCAAACCCTTAATAATCTTGTATGTTTCAACAAGATGCCCTCTCATCCTTCTAAACTCCAGAGTGTACAAGCCCAGCCGCTCCATTCTCTCAGCATATGACAGTCCCGCCATCCCGGGAATATTCTGCCATCTCGATCTTAGATAGAGTGGATGTGGAGAGGATGTTCCCACTAGTGGGAGAGTCTAGGAATACAGGTCATAGCCTCAGAATTAAAGGACGTTATTTTTGGAAGGAGATGAGGAGGAATTTCTTTAGCCAGAGGGTGGTGAATCTGTGGAATTTTTTGCCACAGACGGCTGCGGAGGCCAAGTCAGTGGATATTTTTAAGGCAGAGATAGATAGATTCTTGATTAGTACGGGTGTCAGAGGTTATGGGGAGAAGGCAGGAGAATGGGGTTAGGAGGGAGAGCTAGATTGGCCATGATTGAATGATGGAGTAGTCTTGATGGGCCGAATGGCCTAATTCTACTATCAATTATGACTTATGACCTGTCTTTTTTTATGCATTCACATTCACGTTATAGAAGAATTAGACCATTGGGCTCATCGAGTCTTCTCCGCCATTCAATCGCGGCTGATCTAATCCCATTTTCCTGCCTTCTACCCGAAACCCTTGACACCCGTTCTAATCCAGAATTTGTCTATCTCTGCCTTCTAAAAATATCCGCTGACTTGGCCTCCACAGCCCTCTCTGTACCCCATCAGTTTATTATTATAGACAGTGGAATTATGGTTGGGAGTTTGAGGAAGTAACACGGAGAAAGGCGCGGCACGGTGGCGCAGCGGTAGAGTTGCTGCCTCACAGCGCCGGAGACCCGGGTGCTGTCTGTACGGAGTTTGCACGTTCTCCCCGTGACTGCGCGGGTTTTCTCCGAGGTCTTCGGTTTCCTCCCACACTCCAAAGACGTGCAGGTTTGTCGGTTTAATTGGCTTGGTGTAAATGTAAATTGTCCCTAGAGTGTGTGTAGGGTGGCATTAACCATCTATATCTCTCGTTTCCTTTCCCCTGACTCTCTGTCTGAAGAAGGGTCTCGACCCGAAACGTCGCCCATTCCTTCTCTCCAGAGATGCCGCCTGACCCGCTGAAGTGTGAAAAAGGTACATCTTCTAGAGGCGCTGGGACACATCCTCGGTGATGTGACC
>JAWMAR010000522.1:435162-495162 GCA_036785375.1 Leucoraja ocellata
CCCCAGGGCTTTATTCCACAATTGCATATTACAGTGTAGCAGAATTACATAATCATTCAATGGTCACAATACATCACGCTGTCATTCTAGTACAATGGTGCAACTTTATCGACAATGCTCTCCACCCCCGCGGGGACCAGCGTTGACGGAATGCCTCCATAGTCCCCGTGTACACGGTGTGTTCCCTCTCCAGGGACACGCAAGCACGGGCGTAGGGCCCGGGAGAGGGGCAGGCAGCCGACTCTGGTGTGACCATCGACCGCCCGCCCGCCCGCCCGCTGCCTGGACCCGCCAATGGTCATCTTGGCCAGGCCCAGGAGCAAACCGACAGGGAGATCCCACCTTCCCGACCGGCCCCTCCCCACTCCCTGCCCTGTGTCCAAGCACCAGGATCGTGGGACTAAAATGCAGACAAAACTTGAGGAGCCGCCCCTTCAGATAGTGGTACAGGGGCAGCAACGTGTCACACTCCATGTACACGTGGAACACGGTCTCTTCCTCCCCGCAGTAGTGACGGGCGGCTGGCGAGTCCGTGATCCGGCTCAAACGTCTATTACACACCACGGCTCTGTGTAACACTCTCCACCCCAGGTCCCCAATGTAAAGGGGGATGACTCCCTTGTAGAGGGACCCCTCTCTCTCTCACTCTCTCTGTCTCTCTGCCTGTCTGTCTCTGTCTATGTCTATGTCTCTCTCTGTCTCTCTGCCTGTCTGTCTCTCTCTCTCTCTCTCTGTCTCTCCTCTCGCCCCGTTCATGAGAGATTCTGAGAAAGGTGCGGGGAGAGAGATGGGCTAGAGAGAGATAAGAAAGACGAGAGAGAAAGAATAGAGAGAGAGAGGGAAAGAGAGAAAGAGGAAAAGAGAGGGTGGAGAGAGAGAGGGGAGGGTGGGAGAGAGAGGGGGGGGGGGGGAGAGAGACTAACCAAATAAATATCGTGCAGCGCACCCCTTAAATCTCGCTCCAGAGCAATATCCCGGGTTGGGTCCTGGTTCGGGTCCAGGGTCGGGTCCTGGGTCGGGTCCTGCATGGACAGTTCCCTGGGTCAGCAGTGTCGCTCCCACCATCACCAGTAGCAGCGCTCCCCACATCTTGTCCAGTCTCTGCTCAGTTTCTGGATCCTTCCGTCTGTGGCCACCGGGGTGGAGACAGTTCTGTGTCTGGGGACGGGACGGGAGTCGCTTTTATGTCCGTCCCAGTCACTAGCCCCTCCCTCCCTCTCCCCACCCACAGCCTCCCCCCCTTCTCTCTCTCTCTCTCTCCCTCAGGGAGACTTGGTCAGCAGCCATGACCTGAACGTTATTCAAAGTTCCAGGGAAATTTGCACAGCGGGCAAACGCAACACAGGCCTGGAACGAACAAAGACGGATGATTCAGAGTTAGTGAGATCACTTCTGTACCATCCACATGTACGGAGGGGAGGGGGTGTGGGGTAATAGGGGACCTCTGTACTGTCCCGTCACACACTTATCGCGGACACACACAAACACACTCCAAAGACATGTGCGTTTGTAGGTTAATTGGCTGGTAAAATTGTACATTGTCCCCAGTGTGTAGGATAGTGTTAGTGTGTGGGGATCGCTGGTCGGCGTTGACTCGGTGGGCTGGAGGGCCTGGTCCCATGCTGTATCTCTAAACTAAACTAAATCCCTCTGCTCTACAACACTCCCTGTCTACCTGTGACCCCAATTTCATGGACCTTGATCGATTGGGCAGATGGGCTGAGGAATGTTTCATGGAATTTAATAGAGAGAAATGTGAGGTGTTGTGTTTAGGGGTAGAACCTGCTCAGAGAATGGTCGGGCACTGGGGAGTGTTGTAGACCTTGTTTTCAAGTAGTCTTCTATTCATCAAGTATAATTAGCAAGATAGTAGCTGTGTTTCAGCTGTGCAATTGGGCCTTTGCATTATCAGAACCTACAATGTGCAAAGTAGTACTTCTCAAGTGCCATATAGGTCATTGTGAACAGACCTATGCTATTACCAGCTGAAGCCCACATTGGTGTACAAACTATATTCATCATTGCTCCAGTAGTTTTGGTCAATAAACCTTCAATTATATTACAAACTAATGCTCGTGCTCTAAGATGGAAAATTACTAATGCCATCTCTAGTTACGGAGGCGGATGGGATTTGGATGAATTACCAATTCTTCACTTATTGGTATCAACTACCTATGGACACTAGGTGCATGCTATGGGTTAAAGGGGTATTGTGCGAGTATGCATAATCTGCATGCTCAGCTCCAAGTTGATACACTGTGGTGGTGGTATATATTAGTCACATGTGTGCAATAAAGTCAAAGTACCCTGTCATAATTTACCCAACCTCATTTGATGCTGGTGTGTCATCATGTAAAATCCATGACAACACAGAATGGATGTTAGATCACAAAGTATTTTATGACATTATGGCTCGTTGAAACACCGAATATCGATACGTTTGTATCCAGGCTCATTCACCGGTTGTAAAAACATGTGGCATCTCAGTGGCGAGAGATACATTCTCGCTACACGGGGGACGAATTTTCTTTTATGTCATTTCTCCATTTTGCCTCATCAATCGGATCTTGCAATAAATTCAGCAAGATCCCGTTTCAGGGTTTTCGTACTGTCTGACTGGCCGATGCAGCCATGATTTCTGCAAATGTTGGGAATATAATAGAGCCTTATGTGGGTTTCTAAACATAAAACATTGCTGGTTCAGCCTGGGACTCGGGGAACCAGCCTCTGCATGATTAATCAATTCATTGCCTTACAGAATCTGAGAAGTCTGCTCCTGCAGCTCGGGTTGTTAGACCGATCCATGTTTGTGCTCACTGCAGAGTGCAGGAATAGCACCAAAAAAAGCAGTACATTTCCTCTTCAGGAGATTGGAAGCATTCTGTTTAAATGCTATGCTACATATTATATGGCACTGACACTGACATCTTAGAGTTCATTTTCAAATGGGTCCTTGACAATAAACTAAGTTATAGTCTCATTAACTGTGCCAACGTGCTTTCTCATCATATTTGCTGCAGCGAGTGGGACCCGCTCTGTTGGGTCCCACCCTCTAATATCCAGTTTATTAGGATATCTTTAACACTAGTTCTCCCAGACCCAAGTACGGAAGTATGGGATCTTGACATTGTGTTAACACTACTTCACCAGGGGGCTCACGCTATATCCCTATCTTTGGCTCGGATCTCATAAGGAAGTTATTCCCTTGGCGCTGTTCACAGCGCAACTGGTCCAGTCATTACATAAATTGTGACTGGACAGGATGGTTACACCTGCTATAATATAATATTTCATGTTTACGATTAGTTATGCAGGGCAGCCCAGGGATGTCAGGTCACAAACTATTTCTCATGGCATACCCCATGCACCTTCGGTTATGTGTGGTCACACATTTAGAACATTACGCATGCATTATGAATGTTTCCCATATCTGTGGTCAATGATGCAGTCGCGCTTGTGTGGACTCATTTTTCCATGGCATGAAATCACAGAGCTTTCAAATCTTCACATAGTCACTCACCTGACTCCGAAGTAAAATAGTAAGATTAAACGAGAACTTACCAGTTTGAAGTTTGATCTTTATTTTATGAGGAGTTACGATGAGCGATTACGTGAAGAAGGCCGTCACCACGCATGCGCGTCAATCTTCAAAGCAGCGGTGTGAAATCACAGATAACAGTAATTGAAGTAACATAGTAAGATTAAAGAAGACTACAGCTACGAGATGACGTTTTTAATATGAGGGTGAGAGCGGAGGGCACTTAACCACTCATCATAACTCCTCATAAAATAAAGATCAAACTTCAAACTGGTAAGTTCTCGTTTAATCTTACTATTTTACTTCGGAGTCACGTGAGTGATTCCGTGAAGACTTTGAAGCTCTGTGATTCATAATGCATACAGACATGACATGGACTAAAACATGCTGATGCTGATAAATGAACAAATAATAATAATAGTAACCCCTCTAATCTGGGAAAACTATAAAATAGAACCTAAAATAGAGTTGGAAAATACCCCTGATCTGGCAATGAATTTAAAATAAAATGTTTGGAAACTCGATCGTTAGACCAACCTGCAGTCGGCAGGATGTGGTCCAGAGGACCAAACATAACCCTTGCTGCTGATGAAGTAGCAGCCCTGGTGGAGTGAGATTAGAAAATTAGTATCTACTCCTGTATGCCAAACCCTGTTTGAACCACCTGGAGATGGTCTGAACTGATATCTTCTTATGAGGTTTTTAGTAACTAATAAACATAGTATAGAGGTATTGAGTATAGAAGCTGGGATGTAATGTTAAAATTGTACAAGGCATTGGTGAGACCAAATCTGGAGTATGGTGTACAATTTTGGTCGCCCAATTATAGGAAGGATGTCAACAAAATAGAGAGAGTACAGAGGAGATTTACTAGAATGTTGCCTGGGTTTCAACAACTAAGTTACAGAGATAGGTTGAATAAGTTAGGTCTTTATTCTCTGGAGCGCAGAAGGTTAAGGGGGGACCTGATAGAGGTCTTTAAAATGATGAGAGGGATAGAGAGAGTTGATGTGGACAAGCTTTTCCCTTTGAGAATAGGGAAGATTCAAACAAGAGGACATGACTTCAGAATTAAGGGACAGAAGTTTAGGGGTAATATGAGGGGGAACTTCTTTACTCAGAGTGTGGTAGCGGTGTGGAATGAGCTTCCAGTGGAAGTGGTTGAGGCAGGTTCATTGGCATCATTTAAAAATAAATTGGATAGGCATATGGATGAGAAGGGAATGGAGGGTTATGGTATGAGTGCAGGCAGGTGGGACTAAGGGGAAAAAAAAAAATTGTTCGGCACGGACTTGTAGGGCCGAGATGGCCTGTTTCCGTGCTGTAATTGTTAGATGGTTATATGGGTATATGGTTATAGCTAGTATAAGAGCCTTGAAGGCTCCAGGTGACCGTGATGTAATGTTGTCAATGGGTGATCACACATAACCAAAGGTGCGTGGAGCATGTCATGAGCACTAGCTTGAGACCTGACACCCCTGGGCTGCCCTGCCTAAGTAAATCGTAAACATGAAATATTATATTATTAGTAGGTATAACCATCCTGTCCAGTCCCAATTTATACAATGACTGGACCCGTTGCGCTGACAACAACACCAATGGGATACCTTATGAGTCCCGAGCCAAAGATAGGGATGTAGCTGGAGCCCGCTGGCGAAGCAGTGTCAACACAATGTTAATATCCCATACTCCGTGTACTTGGGTCTGGGAGAACATGTGCAAAGATATCCTTAAAACTAGAATCAGAGGGTGAGATCCCACAGAGCTGGGTCCCTGCTCACTGCAGCAAATATGATGAGAAAGCATGTTGAGCACAGTTAATGGGACTAGAACTAATTTATTGTCAAGGGCCCATAGAAAATGAACTCTAAAACGTCAGTGTCCATGCCATTTTATATGTAACATAGCATTTAAACAGAACGCTTCCCATCTCCTGAAGAGGAAAATGTACTGCTTTTTTGGTGCTATCCCTGCACCCTGCAGTGAGCACGTACATGGATTGGTCTGACAACCCAAGTCTCAGGAGCTGTCTTCTTAGATTCTGTAAGGCAATGAATTGATTAATCATACAGAGGCTGGTTCCCCGAGTCCCAGGCTGAACCAGCAAATTTTATGTTTAGAAACGCCATATAAGGTCCCACTATAGTTCCCAACATTTGCGGGAAACCATGGCTACATAGGCCAGTCAGACAGTATGAAAAAAGCTAAAGCGGGATCTTGCCTGACCCGCCTGATGAGGCAAAATGAAGCAACGGCAAAAAAGAAAATTCCGCCCTTGTGCAGCGAGAATGTATCTCTTGCCACTGCGATGCCCCATTTCTTTACAACCTGATGAATGAACCTGGATGGAAACGTATTGATATTTGGTGTTCCATCGAGCCATAATGTCATAAAATACTTAGTGATCCAACATCCATTCTGTGTTGTCATTGATTAACATGATGATACACCAGTGCCAAATAAAGTTGGGTAAATTATGACAGGATACTTTGACTTGGTTGCACCCATGTGACCAACATTGGCCACCGCCACAGTGTATCAACCTGGAATTGAGCATGCAGATCATGCATATCCACACAACAAACCTTTTAACCCATAGTATGCACCTAGTGTCTATAGGTAGTTGATACCAGTAACTGAAGAATTGGTAAACCTGCAAATCCCATTCACCTCTGTGACTAGAGGTGGCATTAATAATTTCCCATCTTTGAGCACTAGCATCAGTCTGAAATACAACTGAAGATTTATTGACCAAAACTACTGGAGCAATGTTGAATATTGTTCATCCACCATTGTGACACTGGTGGCTTCAGCTAGAAATAACATATGTCTGTAACAATGACCTAAATGGCACTTGAGAGATTACTACTTTGCACTTTGTAATTTCTGATAATGCAAAGGCCCAATTGCACAGATGAAACACAGCTGCTATATTGTCAGTTACACTTGATGAATAGAAGACTGCTTGATAAGAAGGTTGTTACAGGCTTCTATTGATTCCAATTTCTTGCCCCAGAGCAGAGTCACAGATAAATAATAGTTAAAGGTACAAACGAAAACAATAGTTGGTATCAACTTCAATTTAACTGGATGGATGGGGAACCTCAATCTCTCAAATGAGTTGCGGCAGAAAAACAGTTGATTTTACTTCGGAGTCACGTGAGTGACTACGTGAAGAACCCGTCCAGCACGCATGCGCGACATGAACGTTCACGCAGTGCAACAACGACGAACGGGAGTACAGGGCGCACCTGCTACAGCTTAAAAAAGACGGACCGTCAGTTAAGTTTACTCTGAGGTCCTATTAGAAAACTTTCGCTTTGCTTTGTTCACACCAGGTCGAGACAACTGGAGAGAAATGAACAAAGCGAGACAAGCAAAAAAGACCACCCCCCGTTTGACTCCAACAGAGGAGCGTTCCATCAGTGGAGGGCGAGAGGCGGCAGGACCGCACACTCTGCGGTCCGCTATTTCTGATACTGAGCCAAGCCCAGTACCATTAGCGCAGCCTGAACAGCCAGCGGACTGGAGGTAAATCGAAACAGAAGACCAACCGGCCGGTAACATCCGACAACTGCGACGAGGAAGACTCGCCGCCCGAGAGCAGCAGAGACAGCCGCATGAGCCGTATGGAGCGGCTCGTGGAGCAAATACTCCAGCGAGACTTGCTTCAGGAGCTGGAGGAGTCTCGCCAAGGGAGTTCAGGTACTCCCGCCACAGTGCCTCACAACGCACTGGCCATCGCTTCTCCCTCAGCCGAGGGCAGCGTTGGCGACCAGGGCTGGGCTGGTCAAGAAGAGGGGTCACTGGCCGAAAATGTCGGGTGTACGCTTGGGGTACAGGACCAGGAAGAGCTGCTGGCTGTGGTCAACTGCTACGTGGCTACACCACGAGCTGGACGGCCATTAGAGCCAAACCTGGCGGCCAGCATAGACTACCTGTCCTTCAAACCCCTACAAGAGCAGGTAGTCAATGAGGCACTAGAGTTGTATTCGGCCCCAGAAAACTGCGTTTCGCTCAACGTACCGGCCGTCAACAGCCAAACCTGGGGGTACATTGGGCAGAACATCCGCAATCAAGAATTAAAACTACAGCGTATTCTCAGGCTCCTGACGTCAGCCATTACATCTTATGCTCATTCCGTGGATGGGGTGGACATGACCACAAACCAGCAAGATACATGAGCTCTGCTGTGCAACACCCAATACGAGATAAACAACCTCCGTTAGGAGATAATAAGACCTGCCCTCAACCCCAAATTTGCAGGATTGTGCAAAACATCGGCCTCAGAGCCACAAAGCCTGCTTTTTGGCAAGGACCTCTCCAAAAAAGTAAAAGAACTGGAAGAAGAGTCCAAAACATTTGGCCTCATGAGGGCAGGCCCCGGAACAAGCAGGTCCACAAAACCCAGACGGCAATACCCCACCGCATCCACCGGTTGACGTCAACCCCATGGGACTGGTGAAAGCTCGGGGTCCACATACCATTCCCGAAAGCCTTTTTTAGGCCAGGGCCCAGAGTGGACCCCATGGAAAATGCGCCAACCCCAACCTGCACCACATGTGACAACTCAACGTCCAACGAAGAAACAGAAGAATGGATCACACCCATAACCATGGAGGTAGGTGGGTCTGGTTCCTACCAGCATATAAAAAGTGGGGGATCTATATTAACAGGGAGGAGATTACACCTGTTTGTGGAAGCATGGAGGTCTATAACGAATGGTAAATATATACTCAACAGTGTTTGTGGTTAAAAATAGAATATGTTCAAGAAAACATGCCACCAGTTCAGCATACACCCCAAAGGGCCTTTACCCTCTCCGTTAAAGAAAAACTAGAGGGTCAAGCAGAACTGGTGAGGTTACTCACAAAGGGTATCATTGAGAAAACCAGAAAATAAAATAAAAAATAAAAATAAAAAAAGGAAACATTTGTAACTGCCAAACAACATTTCCAAAGCATACTTTATGGTAAGCATCGACTTAAAAGGTGCCTACTATTCAGTGCCCATTCAAAAGGATCATCGCAGATACCTGAAATTTACCTGGATGGGGCAACAATGGCAGTTCAAAGCGTTGCCTAATGATCTAACATCAGCCCCAAGATTATTTACCAAGATACTAAAACCAGTCTTGGCAATATTAAGAAAACAGAAACATATTGTCATGGCATATCTTGATGATATCTTAATAGTAGACAAAACCATGGAATTGGCCATATCAGCTGTATCAGCTACCAAAAAATTGTTTAAAAACTTGGGATTTGTCTTACATCCAGATAAATCTAAGTTGATGCCATTCACAACTATGGACTAACTGGGATTCACAATTAACTCAGTCCACATGTCTGTAAACTTGCCAAAAGAGAAAGCAGCAGAATTGGCATAATCATGTCACAAATTAATGGTCAACGACCGACCAACTATCCGACAAGTGGCAAGAGTAATTGGCAAGATAGTAGCAGCATTTCCAGCTGCACAATTTGGACCTCTGCACTATCAAAACCTACAAAGGGCAAAAGTGCAGGCGTTAAAAAGACATGAAGGTCACTGTGACCGAATCATGAAATTGCCCATTGAAGCAATATCAGAATTACAATGGTGGGTAGGGAATGTTTGGCATAGTTCCAGCCCTATCGTCATCAATAACCCAACGTTATATATACAAACAGATGCCGGTGCTCAAGGCTGGGGAGCAACTAATACCACATCCAGCACAGGTGGTAGATGGACTAATCTAGAGTCATCTTTACTACAGACACTGGGCATAAATTATCTGGAAATGTTAGGTGCTTTTCATGGTTTTAAAGCATATTCTATGAATATGCACCACTTGCATGTTAATTTATAAATAGACAATACAACGGCGGTGGCCTATATTATCCATATGGGCGGAATAAAATCGATATCATGTGACAATTTGGTCAACACAATCTGGCAATGGTGTGTCGATAGACTTATTTGGCTATCAGCAACTTACCTACCAGGTAAGCTAAATACAGTGGCAGACACCAGGTCACGCAAATTCAATGATAACATCGAATGGATGTTAAATCCCAAAGCATTTGCTAAAATTACAAAGCAATATGGCATATATCGATCTGTTTGCATCCAGACTAAATCACCAGGTACCAATGTATGTCGCTTGGGAACCAGACCCTGAGGCAGCGGCGATAGATGCATTCGCGCTGGACTGGGGGAAATCTTTATTTTATGATTTTCCTCCCTTCTGCCTCATCAGTCGGGTACTACGCAAAATACAGATGGACTCTGCTTCAGGTATTTTGATAGTACCCGACTGGCCTACACAGCCATGGTTCCCAGCGGTCATCGACATGGCCAGCGAAACCCCAATAATCTTTCCCAGCAGCCCAGACTCAGTAACTCATCCGGTATCAGGCATAAGCCACCCATGCCACGATAAAATTCAACTACTGGGTTGCAGATTATGAAAAGACCACTACTGGGCCTGGAATTGTCAGACAGCACTATCAGCACGATAACAGCATCCCACCGCAGGTCCACAAGGAAACAATACTTGTCAAACATCAAGAAGTGGGAAAGATACTGGTCAAATACAGGAACTACATATTTAACTACTACAATAACCAATGTACTGGAGTTCCTGGCAGGCCTTCACCACAATGAAGGACTCGGTTACAGCACCATTAATGCAGCTAGAAGTGCTCTGTCCGCCTACTTAATTCAGGCACCAGGACAACAGGCCATAGGGTCCCACCCGCTGGTGATTAAGCTCATGAGAGGCATATTCAACTCTAATCCCCCCAGACCTAGGTACAATCAAATCTGGGATGTCAGTGTAATCCTGACATACCTTAGGGGATGGTCACCAGCCAGACCCCTCACCCTGGAACAGCTAACCCTGAAGATGGTCATGCTGATGGCACTCATCTCAGCCCAAAGAGTCCAGTCCCTCCATCTAGAACTTTTTTCACACAGAGAGTGGTGAATCTCTGGAATTCTCTGCCACAGAAGGTAGTTGAGGCCAGTTCATTGACTATATTTAAGAGGGAGTTAGATGTGGCCCTTGTGGCTAAGGGGATCAGGGGGTATGGAGAGAAGGCAGGTACGGGATACTGAGTTGGATGATCAGCCATGATCATATTGAATGGCGGTGCAGGCTCGAAGGGCCGAATGGCCAACTCCTGCACCTAATTTCTATGTTTCTATGTTTACAGAGTAGCTATGGATACTATGAGTTTCAAAGTAAAAGAAGTACTGACACTTTTAAAAATATAAAAGTTAATAAGTCTCCAGGTCCTGACAGGATTTTCCCTAGGACATTGAGGGAATTTAGTGTAGAAATAGCCGGGGCTATGACAGAAATATTCAAATGTCATTAGAAACGAGAATAGTCCCCGAGTATTGGCGTACTGCGCATGTTGTTCCATTGTTTAAAAAGGGTTCTAAGAGTAAACCTAGCAATTATAGACCTGTTAGTTTGACTTCAGTGGTGGGCAAATTAATGGAAAAGATACTTAGAGATAATATATATAAGCATCTGGATAAACAGGGTCTGATTAGGAACAGTCAACATGGATTTGTGCCTGGAAGGTCATGTTTGACTAATCTTCTTGAATTTTTTGAAGAGGTTACTAGGGAAATTGACGAGGGTAAAGCAGTGGATGTTGTCTATATGGACTTTAGTAAGGCCTTTGACAAGAATCCTCATGGAAGGTTGGTTAAGAAGGTTAAACTGTTGGGTATAAATGCCGGAATAGCAAGATGGATTCAACAGTGGCTGAATGGGAGAAGCCAGAGGGTAATGGTGGATGGCTGTTTGTCGGGTTGGAGGCAGGTGACTAGTGGGGTGCCTCAGGGATCTGTGTTGGGTCCTTTGTTGTTTATCATGTACATCAATGATCTGGATGAAGGGGTGGTAAATTGGATTAGTAAGTATGCAGATGATACCAAGATAGGGGGTGTTGTGGATAATGAAGATGATTTCCAAAGTCTACAGAGTGATTTAGGCCATTTGGAAAAATGGGCTGAAAGATGGCAGATGGAGTTTAATGCTGATAAATGTGAGGTGCTACACATTGGCAGGACAAATCAAAATAGGACATACATGGTAAATGGTAGGGAGTAGAAGAATACAGTTGAACAGAGGGATCTGGGAATAACCGTGCATAGTTCCTTGAAGGTGGAATCTCATATAGATAGGGCGGTAAAGAAAGCTTTTGGTATGCTAGCCTTTATAAATCAGAGCATTGAGTATAGAAGCTGGGATGTAATGTTAAAATTGTACAAGGCATTGGTGAGACCAAATCTGGAGTATGGTGTACAATTTTGGTTGCCCAATTATAGGAAGGATGTTAACAAAATAGAGAGAGTACAGAGGAGATTTACTAGAATGTTGCCTGGGTTTCAACAACTAAGTTACAGAGATAGGTTGAATAAGTTAGGTCTTTATTCTCTGGAGCGCAGAAGGTTAAGGGGGGACTTGATAGAGGTCTTTAAAATGATGAGAGGGATAGACAGAGTTGATGTGGACAAGCTTTTCCCTTTGAGAATAGGGAAGATTCAAACAAGAGGACATGACTTCAGAATTAAGGGAGGGAGAGAGAAAATGGGGAATTACAGACCATTAGTCTAACGTCGGTAGTGGGGAAACTGCTAGAATCAGTTATTAAAGATGGGATAGCAGCACATTTGGAAAGTGGTGAAATCGTTGGACAAAGTCAGCATGGATTTATGAAAGGTAAATCATGTCTGACAAATCTTATAGAATTTCTCGAGGATGTAACTAGTAGAGTGGATAAGGGAGAACCAGTGGATGTGTTGTATCTGGACTTTCAGAAGGCTTTTGACAAGGTCCGACATAAGAGATTAGTATACAAACAAGTATATGGTATTGGGGGTTCAGTATTGATGTGGATAGAGAACTGGCTGGCAGACAGGAAGCAAAGAGTAGGAGTAAACGGGTCCTTTTCACAATGGCAGGCAATGACTAGTGGGGTACCGCAAGGCTCAGTGCTGGGACCCCAGCTATTTACGATATATATTAATGATTTGGACGAGGGAATTGTATGCAAAATCTCCAAGTTTGCGGATGACACAAAGCTGGGGGGCAGTGTTAGCTGTGAGGAGCATGCTAGGAGGCTGCAATGTGACTTGGATAGGCTGGGTGAGTGGGCAAATGCATGGCAGATGCAGTATAATGTGGATAAATGTGAGGTTATCCACTTTGGTGGCAAAAACAGGAAAGTAGACTATTATCTAAATGGTGGCCAATTAGGAAAGGGGGAGATGCAAAGAGACCT
Organism: Leucoraja ocellata; assembly: GCA_036785375.1. Taxonomy (NCBI): domain Eukaryota; kingdom Metazoa; phylum Chordata; class Chondrichthyes; order Rajiformes; family Rajidae; genus Leucoraja; species Leucoraja ocellata. The sequence goes on from JAWMAR010000522.1 coordinate 447,985, forward strand.
GGGTGTCATGGTACACCAGTCATTGAAAGTAGGCATGCAGGTGCAGCAGGCAGTGAAAAAGGCGAATGGTATGTTAGCATTCATAGCAAAAGGATTTGAGTATAGGAGCAGGAAGGTTCTACTGCTGTTGTACAGGGTCCTGGTGAGACCACACCTGGAGTATTGCGTACAGTTTTGGTCTCCTAATCTGAGGAAGGACATTCTTGCCATAGAGGGAGTACAGAGAAGGTTCACCAGACTGATTCCTGGGATGTCAGGACTTTCATATGAAGAAAGAGTGGATAAAATCGGTTTGTACTCGCTAGAATTTTGAAGATTGTGGGGGGATCTTATAGGAACTTACAAAATTCTTAAGAGGTTGGACAGGCTATATGCAGAAAGATTGTTCCCGATGTTGGGGAAGTCCAGGACAAGGGGTGACAGTTTAAGGATAAGAAGGAAATCTTTTAGGACCGAGATGAGGAAAAACATTTTCATATAGAGAGTGGTGAATCTCTGGAATTCTCTGCCACAGAATGTAGTTGAGGCCAGTTCATTGGCTATATTTAAGAGGGAGTTAGATGTGGCCCTTGTGGCTAAAGGGATCAGGGGGTATGGAGAGAAGGCAGGTACAGGATACTGATTGGGGATGATCAGCCATGATCACATTGAATGGCGGTGCAGGCTCGAAGGGCCAAATGGCCTACTCCTGCACCTATTTTCTATGTTTCTATGTTTCTATGTACTTTGGTTCTGTCTTCACTAAGGAGGACACAAACAATCTCCCAACCTGCCCCTCCACCTAGTTTCGTATCAACCACAAACTTGGCCACAAAGCCTTCAATCCCCTCGTCCAAATCATTAATATACAACGTGAAGAGTAGCGGCCCCAGCACCGACCCTTGCGGAACTCCACTAGTCACTGGCAGCCAAGCAGATAAAGCCCCCTTTATTGCCACTCCTTGTCTTCTGCCATCCAGCCAACCTGCTATCCATGCTAGTATCTGCCCTTTGTCACCGTGGGCTCTCATCTTCCTTAGCAGCCTATCATACACCGATGCAGCAGGTACATACACCTATGGATTTAGTTTAGTTTAGAGATACAGCTTTGAAACAGACCCTTCGGCCCATCACGATGACCAGCAATCACCCCGTACACTGATACTATCATAAACACATATACAGGAACAATATACAATTTTACCAAAGCCAATTAACCTACAAGCACACTGGTCTTTGGAGTGTGGGAGGAAACCGGAGCACCCGGAGAAAACACACGTTGGTCACGGGGAGAACGTGCAAACTCTGTACAGACAGCACCCGTATTGAGCATTGAACCGGGTTCCCTGGCGCTTTGAGGCAGCAACTCTACCGCTGCACCACTGTGCCGCCCTGTGTCATGTGTCATAGAAACATAGACAATAGGTGCAGGAGTAGGCCATTCGGCCCTTCGAGCCTGCACCGCCATTCAATATGATCATGGCTGATCATCCCCAATCAGTATCCTGTACCTGCCTTCTCTCCATACCCCCTGATCCCTTTAGCCACAAGGGCCACATCTAACTCCCTCTTAAATATAGCCAATGAACTGGCCTCAACTACCTTCTGTGGCAGAGAATTCCACAGATTCACCACTCTCTGGGTGAAAAAGGTTTTCCTCATCTCAGTCCTAAAAGATTTCCCCCTTATCCTTAAACTGTGACCCCTTGTTCTGGACTTCCCCAACATCAGAAACAATCTTCCTGCATCTAGCCTGTCCAACCCCTTAAGAATGTTGTAAGTTCCTATAAGATCCCCCCTAAATCTTCTAAATTCTAGCGAGTACAAGCCGAGTCTAGCCAGTCTTTCTTCATATGAAAGTCCTGACATTCCAGGAATCAGTCTGGTGAACCTTCTCTGTACTCCCTCTATGGCAAGAATGTCTTCCCTTAGATTAGGAGACCAAAACTGTACGCAATACTCCAGGTATGGCCTCACAAAGACCCTGTACAACTGCAGTAGAACGTCACTGCTCCTATACTCAAATCCTTTTGCTTTGAGTGCTAACATACCATTTGCCTTCTTCACTGCCTGCTGCACCTGCATGCCTACTTTCAATGACTGGTGTATCATGACACCCAGATCTCGTTGCATCTCCCCCTTTCCTAATCAGCCATCATTCAGATAATAATCTACTTTCCTATTTTTGCCACCTTATTCAAACTACCTTCAAACTCTCCCCGTGATATCTCTCTCTCTCTCCCCCTCAGGGAGACTTGGTCAGCAGCCATGTCCTGAACTTTGTTATTCAAAGTTCCAGGGAAATTTGCACAGCGCTCAAACTCTGCATAGGCCTGGAGCGATGGACAGGGTGATCAACAAAGTCAGATGATTCAGAGTTAGTGAGATCACTTCTGTACCATCTACAAGTACGGAGGGGAGGGGGTGTGGGGTAATAGGGGACCTCTGTACCGTCCCGTCACACACTCCCGATCGGATTTGGTGGCCCGGGTCCGGCTTTTGTACGCTGCTGCAGAGTGCCTTGTTAAGGTCAACGGCTCTTTGTTGGCCCCCATTCACTTTGGGAGGGAGGTACGTCAGGGATGTCCCATGTCCGGCCAGCTGTATTACATCTGTGTAGAGCCATTACTGTGCCTTCTTCGGAGGCGGTTGGCAGGCCTGGCTTTGCCGGGGACGGGGGTGGAGCTGGTTCTCTCAGCCTACGCCGATGATGTCCTTCTGATGTTCACCGACCCTGTCGACCTGCGGAGGATGCGTGAGTGCCAGCAGGTTTTCTCAGCTGCATCCTCGGCCAGGATCAACTGGGGGAAGTGTTAGAAACATAGAAACATAGACAATAGGTGCAGGAGGAGGACATTTGGTTCTTCCAGCCTGCACCGCCATTTAAAACGGAGACAAGGAAACACTTTTTCACACAGAGAGTTGGAGTCTGTGGAATTCTCTGCCTCAGAGGGCGGTGGAGGCCGGTTCTCTGGATACTTTCAAGAGCGAGCTAGATGATAGGGCTCTTAAAGATAGCGGAGTCAGGGGATATGGGGAGAAGGCAGGAATGGGGTACTGATTGTAGGTATGTTACAAAACCTACCTGAATCGTCATTGGGAATCTGCCCAAAGCCATGTCCGCGATTTTGGCGCTGTTTGGAGGGGGCGGGTTTAAAACGTGATTTTTACTAGGCTGTTCTAATCGCAGATGTTCAGCCTAGTAAATCATTAACGAAAAATCGCTGCAAGACCCGGTCGCAAAAGGTATTATTAGTTTTATAGGCCTCGATAATATAGTTATAATAATTTTAAAAACACTCTCTCACTTCGCAACCTCTCGCAGCCCCAGGGTTTTATAAAGCAAACAATTAAAGGTATGTACCTTACTTTTACATTAAATGGGGCGTGTACATAACCCTGTTTATAAAATTTTCTATAGCGAGTAGTTCATTTTGAGCTTTTTATATCCCGCAGTATTTTTCTCGGCATTTGAGGGTACTAATCCAGCGCGATGTGAACGTTCTAAACCAGCGCGTTCACATGAACCCACTAGAAAGCCGATTTAAATGGGCATTTATTTACAACAATTGAACACTAAATTTCTTCCATTTGGCCTATAAATTAATGTAAATTAGATATAAAAATCATGTTATATTGTGAATTATTTGTGAATAATCTTTGGACACTTAGGCTATTTAAGAAATGGATAGATGTTTATATCTAGTAATTGAATTTTGATTAAACATGATTTTCTTTTTTAGTATTTACTATTTGTTTTAGCGTTTAACTTTATAATCTCTACCTTTTTTTCTAAAATTGAAAAATTGAGGAAAAACAACGTGTACAGAGTTGCTTATTGGTTGCAGTCTGAGGAGTATGATGATGCTACTGATTATGATATGCCAATGTACCAGCTAGCAGCTGATCTTCTCCATAAAGACTTGGTCTTTTGCTAGAAATTGTAATTTATTTACCTATCCATAACTGACACAGCATATTATACAATAATATTAAAGTTCTGATCTTGAGAATATCACATTTTTGAATTTTCAAGGCAGTCTGGTTGTTTATTACCATTTCTGTCACATCGGTCAATTTTGTAATTAGCTACAATTAGGTAATTAGCTAATTATATGCTTTAATTTCATGTCATCCAAGTAAGATTGTTTTATATTTTTTCAGAATGCTTCAATCTATGATAGGTGAAAATTTCATTCAGTTCTCTTAATTCTTAAGAAAGTTACGGGCTTTTGACTATCCAAGATTACAGCTTTTTTGTAATGTCCATTGAAAATCAATAGGGAACAAGATGCTAATTTCCGAGTATGAAAATGGCCATAACTTTTTTAATACTTGAGATATGAAAGTGAATTTGGTGTCAAATTAAACTTGTTGTTATGCTTTATCTGATGGGATAAATTGCAGACTTGATTTTTAAAATCTCAAAATTTTGTAACATTGCTACTGATTGTGGATGATCAGCCATGATCACATTGAATGGCACTTTGCAGTGTGGGAGGATACCAGAGCACCCGGAGAAAGCCACGCAGGTCACGGGGAGAACGTACAAACTCCGTATACACAGCTCCCGTATTGAGGATGGAACCCGGGTCCCTGGCGCTGTGAGGCAGCAACTCTACCACTGCACCACCGTGGCGCCCTGTGTCGTGTGTCTATCTTCAAACTCTCCCCGTGACATCTCCCTCTCTCTCCCCCTCAGGGAGACTTGGTCAGCGGCCATGACCTGAACGTTATTCAAAGTTCCAGGGAAATTTGCACAGCGGGCAAACTCAGCACAGGCCTGGAACGATGGACAGGGTGATAAACAAAGTCGGATGATTCAGAGTTAATGAGATCACTTCTGTACCATCCGCATGTACGGAGGGGAGGGGGTGTGGGGTAATAGGGGACCTCTGTACCGTCCCGTCACACACTTATCGGGGACACACACAAACACACTCCATCTATTCTCCAATTTCTCCAAGTACCTCCTGGTACCACACACTTCAACTACAGGGCGGCACGGTGGTGCAGCGGTAGAGTTGCTGCCTCACAGCGCCAGGGAGCCGGGTTCCATCCTCACCACGGGTGCTGTCAGGGCAGAGTTTGTACGTTCTCCCCGTGTGTGCGTAGGTTTTCATCCAAGATCTTCGGTTTCCTCCCACACTGCAAAGGCATACAGATTTGAAGGTTAATTGGCTTGGTTCAAATATAAATTGTCCCTAGTGTGTTTAGGATAGTGTTAATGTGCGGGGATCGCTGGTCAACGCGGACTGTCACATGAAGAAAGATTGGAAAGGGTGGGCTTGTATTCACTGGAGTTTAGAAGGATGAGAGGGCAATCTTTTAGAAACGTCTAAAATTATATAAGGACTGGACAAGCTTGATGCAGGAAACATATTCCCAATGATGGGGGAATCCAGAACCAGGGGCCACAGTCTAAGATAAAGGATAAGCCATTTAAAACCGAGTTGAGGAAAAACTTTTTCACCCAGAGAGTTCTGAATGTGTGGAGTTCTCTGCCACAGAAGGCAGCAGAGGCCAATTCACTGGACACATTTAAAAGACAGTTTAGATAGAGCTCTATGGGGGGGATCAAGGGATATGGGAGGAAGGCAGACACAGGTTACTGATTGTGGCCCTTGTGGCTAAAGGGATCAGGGGGTATGGTGAGAAGGCAGGAATAGGATACTGAGTTGGATGATCATCCAACTCAGTATCCTGTACCTGCCTTCTCTCCATACCCCCTGATCCCTTTAGCCACAAGGGCCACATCTAACTCCCTCTTAAATATAGCCAATGAACTGGCCTCAACTACCTTCTGTGGCAGAGAGTTCCAGAGATTCACCACTCGCTGTGTGAAAAAAGTTCTTCTCATCTCGGTCCTAAAGGATTTCCCTTTATCCTTAAATTGTGACCCCTTGTTCTGGACTTCCCCAACATCGTGAACAATCTTCCTGCATCTTCCTGCATCTATTTATTGGCTTGGTTCAAATATAAATTGTCCCTAGTGTGTGTAGGATAGTGTTAATGTGCGGGGATCGCTGGTCAACGCGGACTGTCACATGAAGAAAGATTGGAAAGAGTGGGCTTATATTCACTGGAGTTTAGAAGGATGAGAGGGCATCTTTTAGAAATGTCTAAAATTTTAAAAGGGCTGGACAAGTTAGATGCAGGAAAAATGTTCCCAATGCTGGGGGAATCCAGAACCAGGGGCCACAGTCTAAGAATAAAGGAGAGGCCATTTAAAACTGAATTGAGGAAAAACTCTTTCACCCAGAGAGTTGTGAATGTGTAGAATTCTCTGCCACAGAAGGCAGCAGAGGCCAATTCACTAGATGGATCAAGGGATATGACGAGAAGGCAGACACGGGTTACTGATTGTGGATGATCAGCCATGATCACAATGAATGGTGGTGCAGGCTGGAAGGGCCAAATGTCCTCCTCCTGCACCTATTGTCTATGTTTCTAACACTTCCCCCAGATGATCCTGGTGGAGGATGCAGCTGAGAAAACCTGCTGGCACTCACGCATCCTCCGCAGGTCGACAGGGTCGGTGAACATCAGAAGGACATCATTGGCGTAGGCTGAGAGAACCACCTCCACCCCCAGCCCCATCAAAGCCAGGCCTGTCAACCGCTTCCATTTAAAGACTGCATGGATGAACTACAAAAATTGTTCATCCCAGTTTGGCAAAAGAATAAATCAGGGAAGGTAGTACATCCGTGGATAACAAGGGAAATCAGGGATAGTATCAAAGCGAAGGATGATGCGTACAAATTAGCCAGAAAAAGCAGCATACCGGAGGACTGGGAGAAATTCAGAGACCAGCAGAGGAGGACAAAGGGCTTAATTAGGAAAGGAAAAATAGATTATGAAAGAAAACTGGCAGGGAACATAAAAACTGACTGCAAACGTTTTTATAGATATGTGAAAAGAAAGAGATTAGTTAAAACAAATCTAGGTCCCTTGCAGTCAGAAACAGGTGAGTTGATCATGGGGAACAAGGATATGGCGGACCAATTGAATAACTACTTTGGTTCCGTCTTCACTAAGGAAGACATAAATAATTTGCCGGAAATAGCAGGGGCCCGCGGGTCAAAGGAGTTGGAGGAATTGAGTGAAATCCAGGTTAGCCGGGAAGTGGTGTTGGGTAAATTGAATGGATTAAAGGCCGATAAATCCCCAGGGCCAGATAGGCTGCATCCCAGAGTACTTAAGGAAGTAGCTCCAGAAATAGTGGATGCATTAGTAATAATCTTTCAAAACTTTTTAGATTCTGGAGTAGTTCCTGAGGATTGGTGGGTAGAAAACGTAACCCCACTTTTTAAGAAGGGAGGGAGAGAGAAAACGGGGAATTACAGACCAGTTAGTCTAACATCGGTAGCGGGGAAACTGCTAGAGTCAGTTATTAAAGATGGGATAGCAGCACATTTGGAAAGTGGTGAAATCATTGGACAAAGTCAGCATGGATTTACGAAAGGTAAATCATGTCTGACGAATCTCATAGAATTTTTCGAGGATGTAACTAGTAGCATGGATAGGGGAGAACCAGTGGATGTGGTGTATCTGGACTGACAAGGCTTTCGACAAGGTCCCACATAAGAGATTAGTATACAAACTTAAAGCACACGACATTGGGGGTTCAGTATTGATGTGGATAGAGAACTGGCTGGCATACAGCAAGCAAAGAGTAGGAGTAAACGGGTCCTTTTCACAATGGCAGGCAGTGACTAGTGGGGTACCGCAAGGCTCAGTGCTGGGACCCCAGCTATTTACAATATATATTAATGATCTGGATGAGGGAATTGAATGCAACATCTCCACGTTTTTCGGATGACACGAAGCTGGGGGGCAGTGTTAGCTGTGAGGAGGATGCTAGGAGGCTGCAAGGTGACTTGGATGGGTTGGGTGAGTGGGCAAATGTTTGGCAGATGCAGTATAATGTGGATAAATGTGAGGTTATCCACTTTGGTGGCAAAAACAGGAAAGCAGACTATTATCTCAATGGTGGCCGACTAGGAAAAGGGGAGATGCAGCGAGACCTGGGTGTCATGGTTCACCAGTCATTGAAAGTAGGCATGCAGGTGCAGCAGGCAGTGAAGAAAGCAAATGGTATGTTAGCTTTCATAGCAAAAGGATTTGAGTATAGGAGCAGGGAGGTTCTACTGCAGTTGTACAGGGTCTTGGTGAGACCACACCTGGAGTATTGCGTACAGTTTTGGTCTCCAAATCTGAGGAAGGACATTATTGCCATAGAGGGAGTGCAGAGACGGTTCACCAGACTGATTCCTGGGATGTCAGGACTGTCTTATGAAGAAAGACTGGATAGACTTGGTTTATACTCTCTAGAATTTAGGAGATTGAGGGGGGATCTTATAGAAACTTACAAAATTCTTAAGGGGTTGGACAGGCTAGATGCAGGAAGATTGTTCCCGATGTTAGGGAAGTCCAGGACAAGGGGTCACAGCTTAAGGATAAGGGGGAAATCCTTTAAAACCGAGATGAGAAGAACTTTTTTCACACCGAGAGTGGTGAATCTCTGGAACTCTCTGCCGCAGAGGGTAGTCGAGGCCAGTTCATTGGCTATATTTAAGAGGGAGTTAGATGTGGCCCTTGTGGCTAAGGGGATCAGAGGGTATGGAGAGAAGGCAGGTACGGGATACTGAGTTGGATGATCAGCCATGATCATATTGAATGGCGGTGCAGGCTCGAAGGGCCGAATGGCCTACTCCTGCACCAAATTTCTATGTTTCTATGTTTCTATGAAAAAGGCACAGGAATGGCTCTACACAGATGTAATACAGCTGGCCGGACATGGGACATCCCTGACGTACCTCCCTCCCAAAGTGAATGGGGGCCAACAAAGAGCCGTTGACCTTAACAAGGCACTCTGCAGCAGCGTACAAAAGCCGGACCCGGGCCACCAATTCCGATCGGGAGTGTGTGACGGGACAGTACAGAGGTCCCCTATTACCACACACCCCCTCCCCTCCGTACTTGTGGATGGTACAGAAGTGATCTCACTAACTCTGAATCATCCGACTTTGTTTATCACCTTGTCCATCGTTCCAGGCCTGTGCAGAGTTTGAGCGCTGTGCAAATTTCCCTGGAACTTTGAATAATGTTCAGGTCATGGCTGCTGACCAAGTCTCCCTGAGGGGGAGAGAGAGAGAGAGAGATGTCACGGGGAGAGTTTGAAGATAGACACACGACACAGGGCGGCACGGTGGTGCAGCAGTAGAGTTGCTGCCTCACAGCGCCAGGGACCCGGGTTCCATCCTCAATACGGGCGCTGCCTGTACAGAGTTTGTCCGCTCTGATCAAAGTGTGTTTTCTCCGGGTGCTCCGGATTCCTCCCACACTCCAAAGACATGTGTGTCTGTAGGTTAATGGGCTTTGGTAAAATAGTAAGATTAAATGAGAACTTACCAGTTTGAAGTTTGATCTGTATTTTATGAGGAGTTACGATGAGGGTTTACGTGAAGAACCCGTTCAGCACGCATGCGCGGCATACTTCAAAGCAGCGGTGTGGAATCACAGATAGACACATTTATTGAAGTAAACATAGTAAAGACAAGGAGACATCAGTTTGCTAGTTTGACCCATATTATTGAGGGTGGGAGCGGAGGGCACGTAATCCTTCATCGTAACTCCTCATAAAATACAGATCAAACTTCAAACTGGTAAGTTCTCGTTTAATCTCACTATTTTACTTCGGAGTCACGTGAGTGATTCCGTGACGATTTCAAAGCTCTGTGATTTCAAACCGTGTAACAGTTATTACTACATCACTGCCGAAGTCTTTGAGGGAGGAAGTGTGTTATCGTAATCAACCAATGAATCTGTTTGTAGAAAAACACAATGGTATTTTTTTAACAATAACAACAAAGAAATTAAATTGTTCCCCTGGGCTTAAATTAAATATTTGCAATCTGTAAAATCTTTCCTGCAAATAAAACAGGTTTTGCCAACGGCTTATTATAAAATTTCTGAACGGTCTTGCTCCCCACCATCCTGCTGTAGCCAGGATGTGGTTTATAGGCACGTCCATTCTTTTAGCCGTCGACGTGGATGCTGCCCTGGTGGAATGAACTTTGTACATGTTAGTTTTTATCCCAGCAGCTTTTAGCACCTGCTTGAGCCATCTCGAAATGGCTCGTCACCCGACCATAAGGTTTTTTATGACTGACCCACAAGGCTTTTCATCTCCCTCGAATATTTTCATTGTGTCTATGTAGGATAATAGGGTCATGGCACATAACTGTGTTTCTGGCAGGTAAGCCCGGAATTCCACGTCTGGATTAGGTGTTCCTGGTCTGCTCTGTTTGATCATTCCCTGGATAACGACAGAGATCTGGTCTGGAGCTGTGAGCATGGTGTCCAGTCACAATAGGTGTAGTGACTGGACCCTCTGTGCAGCTACAAGTGCCATCAACATGAGTGTTTTGAGCATAGATGGTTTCAGGTTGAGGGATCTGGCTGGTGGGCATCCCCTGAGGTATGTCAGGACCACACTGACATCCCATATATGGGTGTACCTTGGTCTAGGGGTTAGAGTTGTAAATACCCTTCATCAGTTTGACCACCAGCAGGTGGGACCCCATGGCCTGTTGTCCTGGAGCTGGTTTTAAATAGACAGGCAGGGCAATTCTAGCTGTGTTGATGGCTCTGTAGCTGAGTCCTTCATCGTGGTGAAGGTTCGCCAGGAATTCCAGTACGTTGGTAACTGTAGCGGTTGAGTAGGTGGACCCTGTATCCAAGCAGTACTTCTCCCATTTTTTGATGTTGGACAAGTGCTGTTTTTTATTGGATGTTCAGAGGGATGCTGACATGGTGTCGACGGTTTGTTATGATAATCCCAGTCCCAGAAGTGGTTTGTGCAGCATCTGCAACCCAGGAGTTTGATTTGTTCATGGCACGGTGGCTTGTGCCCGACACTGGGTGTTAATAACTCTGGGTCACTGGGGAATACCATCGAAGCTTCAACAACCATGTCATGGAGTATTGGGAACCATGGCTGTGTAGGCCAGTCGGGTACTATCAAAATACATGAAGCAGAGTCCATTTGTATTGTGCGTAGTCCCCAACTGATGAGGCAGAAGGGAGGAAATTAATAGAAGAAAAATGTCCCTAATCCAGCGCGAACGCATCTACCGCTGCTGCCTCAGGGTCTGGTTCCCAAGCGACATACATAGGTGATTTAGTCTAGATGCAAGCCCAAGTAGTCCATGATGGAGGATGGCTTCAACTTAGATTTATCTGGATGTAAGACGACCCCAGGGTTTCGAATAACTGTTTGGTACCTGGTGATTTAGTCTAGATGCAAATAAATTGATATCTAGCGTGCCATATTGCTTGATAACTTTTGTGAAAAATATATACTTTTGGGGTTTTAACATCCATTCGATGTTGTCATTAAATTTACGTGATCTGGTGGCTGCTACTGTATTTAGCTTACCTGGTAGGTAAGTTACTGATAGCCAAATATGTCTTTGGACACACCATTGCCAAATTGTATTGACCAACTTGTCGCATGATACCGATTTTATGCCACCCATATGGTTAATGTAGGCCACCACCGTAGTATTAACTATTTATAACCGTACATGCAAGTGATGCATATTTATGCATATGTTTTTAAACCATAAAAAGTAACCCAAGCATCTCTAGATAATTAATGCCCAGTGTAAGTGGTAACGATGATTCTGGATTAGTACAAACGTTTTTTGCCCACCACTGTAGTTCTGATATTACTTCAGTGGGTAACTTCATGAAATGACCATAATGACCTGCATGTTGTTTTTGCTACAAAGATCTGAGTTATGTAGCTGGAAATGCTGCTACCATTATCCCAATTACTCTGTTACTTGTCGAGTAGTTGGTAGTTTGTTGACCATTAAATTGTTGTACGATAGTGCCAATTCAACTATGTGTCTCTTGGCAATGTTACAGTCACGTAGACTGAATTAATTGTGAAGCCCAAGTAGTCCATGATAGAGGATGGCTTCAACTTAGATTTATCTGGATGTCAGGGTTTCGAATAACTGTTTGGTAGCTGAACAGCTAACATAGTCAAATTATTGGTCTTGTCTACCATTTAGGATATCATCAAGATATGCCATGACAATATGTTTTTGTCTTCTGAATATTGCCAGAGCTGGTTTTAGTGTCTGGGTAACACTCTTGGGCTGATGTGAGCCCATTGGGTAAAACACTTTAAACTGCTATAGCTGCCTCATCCAGGTAAATTTCAGGTATCTGCGATGATCCTCGTGAATGGTACTAAATGGTAAACATCTTTAAGATGAATGCTTGCCATGAAGTATCCTTTGGAATTTAGTTGTTTGGCAGTAACAACTGGTTCCATTTTGAAATGTATATACTTAACAAACATATTTAGTGAAGTTAAGCCAATGATGATGCGACATCCACCGTCTTTTTAGGGTTTAGTGAATATATTTGATACGAATTGCAAGGGTTCAGGTTTCCCCATGACACCCTTTGTAAATATTCTCACCAGTTCAGCTTGTCCCTCTAGTTTCTTTAACGGAGAGAGGAAAAATACCCTCTGGGGTGAATGTTGACACGGTGGCAATTTTTCCAGTATGAATTGTATTTGTATTCACTAATGCCATTGAGTTCTCGTTTAATCTTACTATTTTACTTCGGAGTCACGTGAGTGACTACGTGAAGATTTCAAAGCTTCTGTGATTTCTAACCGTGTAACAGCTTTATATCACTCGCTGCCGAAGCCTTTGAGGGAGGAAGCGTGTTATCATAATCAACCAATGAATCTGTTTATAGAAAAACAATGGTATTTTTACAATAACAATGAAGAAATTTAAATGCTCCCCTTGGCTAATTTAAATATTTACAGATTGGAATCTTTCCTGCAAATAATAAAAAAGGTTTTGTCAACAGTTTATAATAAATTATTTCTCTGAACGTTTTACCCCCACCATTCTGCTGTAGCCAGGATGTGGTTTATAGGCACGTCCATTCTTTTGCCGTTGACGTGGAAGCTTGTCCTGTGGAATGAAAAATTTTGTACATGTTAGTTTTATCCCAGGAGCTTTAATACCTGCTTGAGCCATCTCAAAAAAGGCTCGTTACCCGACCACAAGGTTTTTTGTGACCAACCCTCAAGGCTTTTCATCTCCCTCGAATAATTAGGTTGTGTCTATGTAAGGTAATAGGGTCATGGCACATTACCGTGTTTTCTGGCGGGTAAGCCCGGATTTTATGACTGGATAAGGTGTTCCTGGTTTGGTTTGACCATCCCCTGGACAATGATAGAGATCTGGTCTGAAGCTATGAGCATGGTGTCCAGTTGTAAATAGGAGTAGTGACTGGACCCTCTGTGCTGCTCCGTGTGCCTTCAACATATGTGTTTAAAGCATAGAAGGTTCAGGTTGAGGGATCTGGCTGGTGGGTATCCCCTGAGGTATGGTTATACCACTGTGACATCCCATATATGGGTGTACCTGGTCTAGGGGTTTAGAGTTTTAATGCCCTTCAAAGATTTACCGCCAGCCAGTGACCCCATGGCCTGTTGTCCTGTAGCTGTTTTGAAACAACAGGCAGGGCAATTCTAGCTGTGTTGATGGTACTGTAGCCAAATCCTTCATCGTGATTAAGGTTCTCCAGGAATTCCAGTTCGTAGTAACTGTATCAGATGAGTAGGTTATCCCTGTATCCTTGCAGTACTTCTCTTGATGCTGGACAAGTGTTGTAGTCCAGTGGATGTTCAGAAGGATGCTGACATGGTGTTGATGGTTCAGTATAACAATCCCAGTCCCAGATGAGGCTTGTGCAGAATCTGCAACTCAGGAGCTTGATTTTCCCATGGCACAGATGACTTGTGCCCGGCTCCGATTGTTAATAATTCTGGGTACTGGGAAATACCATCGAAGTTTCAACAACCATGTCATGGCGTATAGAGAACCATGGCTGCGTAAGTCCGTCAGGGACTATCAAATACCTGAAGCAGAATCCTTTTGTACTGTGCGTTGTTCTCGATTGGTGAGGCAGAAGGGAAGAAATACATAGAATTAATTTCACCAATGCAGCGCGAACGCATTTGTCTATCGATATTATAAATACATTCTTGAATGACAACATGACCTATAGGTCAGAAAAGTTATAATATATAGCTGACGAGCTTTCTGCTGGAACTATCTGTCCCAGAGAAATTTGCAATGAAAATTCCACTGCCCCAGGGTCTGGTTTCCCCCGCGACATACATAGGACATCCCCAAACACCTGGTGATATAGCGTTGATGCAGATAATCGATATCAGATTCACATTCAATTATAATTGTCATTGTCAGTGTGCAGTACAGAGACAATGAAATGCATTAATATCTGGTGCGTCATATAGCTTGATAGTTTTGTTAAAACTTTATATAAAAACATCTAATTGATGTTGTCCTTAAATTTATGTGACCTGGTGTCTGTCACTGTATTTTGCTTACCTGGCAGGTAAGTTGCTGATAGTCAAATGTATCTTTGGATATACCATTGCCAAATTGTTTTGACCAACTTGTCATATGATACCGACTTTATGCTGCCCATATGGTTAATATAGGCCACCTCCGTAGTGTAGTCTATTTATACCCGTACATGCAAGTGCTTAAAACCCATAAAATTTACCCGAACATTTTTTAGATAATTAATGCCCAGTATAAGTAGTAATCCCACCACTGTCTTTCTGATATTACTTCAGTGGGTAACTTCATGAGATGCTCAATGACAACCTATATGTTGTTTTTGATACTAAGATCTGAATCATGTAGACAGAAATGCTACCATTTTTCCCAATTACTCTGTTACTTGTCGAGTAGTTGGTAGTTTGTTGACCATTAATTGGTTGCTTGTTTGTGCCAATTCAACTATGTTGTCTCTTGGCAACATTATAGTTACGTGGACTGAATTAATATGAAACCCAATATAGGCCAGGAAAGCGCTCTATATGCTGGTAGGAACCAGATCCACCTACCTCCATGGTTATTGGCGGTTTTTGTCTTTTCTGTTTTCTGAGTGCTTTTGTTCTGACGACGTGCTGGCGACGTTGGGGGAAGGTGCATTTTCCAGGGGGTCCGCGGCGGGCTCTGATCTAAAAGATCTTTGCGGATAATGCGGCCCCAAGCGTTCACCAGTCCCATATTCTAGACGTCGACTGGTGGATGCCGTGGGGTGCTGCTGCTTGGGTATCGGAAGTCGTGGTTTGCTCGTCCCGGGGCCTGCCCTCATGATGCCAAAGGTTTTAGATGCCTCTTCCATCTCCTTCAGCTTTTTGTTCAGATCTCTCCCAAATAGCAGTGAGTCTGCCTCCGCAGCTGGGGCTTTGCTCAAGCCTGCAAATTTTGAGATTGAGGGCAGGTCTTATATTTCCCTCCGGAGATTGTTTAGTTCGAATTGTGTGGTACACCTTAATACCAGCACTTTCTGCTGGTATGTGTTCATCTTTGTTGTCTCCATAGAACGAGCATAGGCTGTGATAGCTGACGTCAGGAGCCTTCGGATCCGCTGTAGCTTGAGTTTTTATGCCCGCATAAGGGCCCCCACATTTGCAGATTTTGCTGTTGAGGCTTTTCCCCTTAAGGGCCTCACAGTTCTCTGATGCTGTATATTCTTGCAGCACCTCGGCGAGCACCTTCTTCAGTAGAGGTTTGTGCTGGCTGCCATTTTTTGGCTCCGGCGGTGCTCCAGCCCGTGGGGTTGCTACGAAGCGGTCCACCACACCCAACAGCTGTTCCTGATCCTGCACCCCATGCATACTCCCGATTTTGTCCGCCTGCCCCATTTGCAGACCAGCCCTGCCCTGGTCACCAATGCTAGCCTCCTGCTCCAACCCGTGGTATGAGGGTAGCAAAGGGCAGTGCCTGACACGACACTATGGAGGAGGTGCCTGTCCTGTCTCGCCGGGAGCGCTGCTGTTCCCGGTGGACCTTCTCCTCCAGGAGCTGCTAAATGCAGCTCAGGCGGCTGTCTCTCTTCTGCTTTGGTGGAGACATGTCCCCCTCCGATGAATCGGAGACGACCGGCCGTTTGGCTTCCTGGCCGCTTTCCCAGTCCGCCGTGCAGGCTCTGGCGAGACTGGGCTTGGCTCGGTCTCAGGGATAGCGAAACCGCTCTGCGAGCGACGCTGCCGCCGGTTGCTGCCCCGCTGGTAGAGTTGGAGCGGGGCAGTTTTTCTTTGAGAGTTTTCTGCGTTGTGTTCCTGAAATCTGTAATAAAACTCAACTGCAACTCACCTCTCCAATGCCCAAGATCCGCTCCTGCAGCTCAGGCGGCTGTCTCTCCCCCTCCTGGGTGGAGAGACATCCCAGTCCGATGTCGGCTCCACCGCCCGGTTTTACACACATCCAGCCCGCTGCTCAGGTGCTAGCGGGCTGGCTCGGTCGCGGTGTCGGGTTAGCAGACCGCCCGCTAAGTGGTCCTACCGCCTGTTGCTGCCCAATGACGTTTCCTTCGTCGAGCGGGCAGGTGCAGCATTTCCCCCCAGCCCGCTGCTAATGCTGACGGCTTGGTGCAGTGTCGGGAGCGGGGCGCTGATTAGTGGTCCTCGCTCTCTCTCTCTCTCTGCACTCGGGCTGCTGCTCACCTGCACTCGGGCTGCAGCGCACTCCACGCCAGCACTGCACAGTGGGTCCCCTTAACGGCTCCGAAATGTTGGAAGCCTCCGCCCGCCCGCCTGCCTGCCTCACCTGGACAGTACTCGAGGGCGAGCGAGGACTGAGGGGAACCTCCAACGCAGTGCAAGCGCCGTCTTCCTGCGCTCTCTCGATGTCGCCCCTGTGGAGAGTTACCGGCTCCGGCACAGCTCCCATCCATGGTCCGCCGTGAGTGCGGTCCTGGTAGCGTCTTTCCTCCCCTCCCGCGAACGGAAAAAACTCCTCCCGGAGTCCAAGGGGGCCGCTTGCATGCCCTGCGGGGAACAAGCAGACGCAAAGGGGCTGTAAAAATAAAGGTAAGTACTTACCTAAAGCTTAGTTTTTCTCGTTTCTGCGGGAGCCCTGTCTCCCGCCTGCCGCTGTTGCCTGCTGAAACGTAATGCCGCAATGCGTCCTGGGGCGGGCTTCTTCACGTAGTCACTCACGTGACTCCGAAGTAAAATTGTATATTGTTCCTAGTGTGTTTATGATAGTATCAGTGTACGGGGTGATCGCTGGTCATCGTGGTGGGCCAAAGGGCCTGTTTCAAAGCTGTATCTCTAAACTAAACTAAATCCATAGGTGTATGTACCTGCTGCATCGGTGTATGATAGGCTGCTAAGGAAGATGAGAGCCCACAGTGACAAAGGGCAGATACTAGCATGGATAGCAGGTTGGCTGGATGGCAGAAGACAAGGAGTGGCAATAAAGGGGGCTTTCTCTGCTCGGCTGCCAGTGACTAGTGGAGTTGAAATGAAATGAAATGAAATGATTCAATTTATTGTCATTGTCAGTGTACAGTACAGAGACAACGAAATGCATTTTTAGCATCTCCCTTGAAAGGGAGACACAGGGCGTCGCGTTGTGCCCGCGCCTGCCGCCATTCCATTACAGGCAAAGGTGGGTGAAGTGTCTTGCCCAAGGACACAACGACAGTATGCACTCCAAGCGGGATTTGAACCGGCTACCTTCCGGTCGCCAGCCGAACTCTTAGCACATTGTGCTATATGCTACAGAGTTCCACAAGGGTCGGTGCTGGGGCCGCTACTCTTCACATTGTATATTAATGATTTGGACGAGGGGATTGAAGGCTTTGTGGCCAAGTTTGTGGATGATACAAAACTAGGTGGAGGGGCAGGTTGAGAGATTGTTTGTGTCCTCCTCAGTGAAGAGAGAACCAAAGTGCCTGTTCAAGGGACCCACAATTGTCTTAACTATATGTTTCCTCTTCATATACCTATAGAAGCTTTATATTCATGGCTAGCTTACCTTCGTACTTCATCTATTCTCCAATTTCTCCAAGTACCTCCTGGTACCACACACTTCAACTACTGGGCCCCACGGTGGTGCAGCGGTAGAGTTGCTGCCTCACAGCGCCAGGGACCCGGGTTCCATCCCGACTACGGGTGCTGTCTGTATGGAGTTTGTACGTTTTCCTCGTGACCTGCGTGGATTGTCTCAGAGATCTTAGGTTTCCTCCAACACTCCAAAGGCATACAGGTTTGTAGGTGAATTGGCTTGGCTCAAATATAAATTGTCCCTAGTGTGTGTAGGATAGTGTTAATGTGCGGGGATCGCTGGTCGGGGTGGACTGGGTGGGGCAAAGGGCTTATTTCCGCGCTGTATCTCTAATTTAAACTAAACTGATGTTCCCATTCCCATAGAGTTATAGAATCATAATCATGGAGTGATACAGTGTGGAAACAGGCCCTTCAGCCCAACTTGCCCACACCGGCCAACATGTCCCATGTACATTAGTCCCACCTGCCCGCATATGGTCCATATCCCTCCAAACCTGTCCTATCCATGTACCCGTCCAAATGTTTCTTAAACGTTACGACAGTTCCTGCCTCAACTACCTCCCTCCCTCCCTCCTCCCTCCCTGCCTCTACAACACTCCCTGTCTACCTGTGACCCCACATTCAGGGAACCATGTCCCTGTGCTCCTAGATCCCTCTGCTCCACTGTCAGGGAGCTGTGGACTTGGACCCCACGATCCCTCTGTACATCGATGCTGTTCAGGGTCTTGCCGTTCACTGTAGACTTTCCCCTTACATTCCACCTCACAAAGTGCAACACCTCACACTTGCCCGATTACTCACAAACTCTCCCGGTGACCACTCCCTCTCCCCCTGTCAGGGAAACTTGCTCATCTGCCCTGTCCCGAACGTTATTCAAAGTTCCAGGGCAATTTGCCCAGCGCTCAAGCTCAGCCCAGGCCTGAAGTGATGGAGTGGGGGAAAAACAAAGTCATCGATCAGTCATGGGAGAGAGAGGGAGAGAGAGAAGGGGGCGTGGAGAGGGAGGGAGGGGCTGGTGACTGGGACGGTCATAAAAGTGACTCCCGTCCCGTCCCCAGACACAGAACTGTCTCCACCCCGGTGGCCACAGACGGAAGGATCCAGAAACTGAGCAGAGACTGGACAAGATGTGGGGAGCGCTGCTACTGGTGATGGTGGGAGCGACACTGCTGACCCAGGGAACTGTCCATGCAGGACCCGTCCCAGGACCCGACACAGGGACCGACCCAGGACCCGACCCGGGACCCAAACCAAGTAAATATTATAAGTCTCTCTCTCCCTCCCCCTCATCATCTCTCTCTCTTGCCCTTTCACCCTCCTTCTCTCCCTCCCGCTCTCCCCTCTCTCTTGCCTTTTTTCTCTCTCTCCCTTCTCTCAATCTCCCCTCTCTCGCTCTCCTCTTTCCTGCCTCCCTCCCCCTCCCCCTCTCTCTCTCTCTCCACCTCTCTCTCCCCTCCTCCCTCTCTCTCTCTCTTGCTCTTTCCCCCTCTCTCCCCCCTGGGTAGGAAGGCAGCGCTGCCAACATTGGGTGAGAGTTGAAAGTGAGAAATTGCGAGGGAGCGCAGCAACCGAGGGGGTGGGGGTGTTTCCCCTCCCAAAGTAGGCTCCGGAGGCAGCACTCGCCCGGTCCGCTCCTGGCTCCGGGCCGGGGTTAAAACTCCATGGGGTGTGGACAGAGCGGTCGACGGACATAGAGCTGCTGGAGGTGAGGGTGGGAGGTGTGTGCCGTGCCTCAGGGAGGAAGGGGGAATGGGGTTGGTGCTGGTAGTTTGATAGCCCTGCTTTAAACCAACCCTAGTGCTTGAAACACATATCCTGGGAAAAAGACTATGCATTCAACTGATATTCCCCTCATGGTTTTTACTCACCTCTAAAACAATTTTTGCTTTATTTTGAACTTTCAGCACCCGCAGATATTTGAGCGTGAGAAATTTTGTGATCAGCGTGAGAGCGTGAGAATTTTGTGAAATGCGTGAATCTCACGCTCAATGCGTGAGAGTTGGCAGTCCTGCTAATAATGCAAACATTTTATGCAAGTTCCAATTGTTTGAACAAAAATCACTTATTACTGCTTTATAACAGTTAAGTTACTTTAAGATCATAGAAAAATAGAAACATAGAAATTAGGTGCAGGAGTAGGCCATTCGGCCCATCGAGCCTGCACAGCCATTCAATATGATCATGGCTGATCATCCAACTCAGTATCCCATACCTGCCTTCTCTCCATACCCTCTGATCCCCTTAGCCACAAGGGCCACATCTAACTCCCTCTTAAATATAGCCAATGAACTGGCCTCAACTACCCTCTGAGGCAGAGAGTTCCAGAGATTCACCACTCTCTGCGTAAAAAAAGTTCTTCTCATCTCGGTTTTAAAGGATTTCCCCCTTATCCTTAAGCTGCGACCCCTTGTCCTGGACTTCCCCAACATCGGGAACAATCTTCCTGCAACTAGCCTGTCCAACCCCTTAAGAATTTTGTAAGTTTCTATAAGATCCCCTCTCAATCTTCTAAATTCTAGAGAGTATAAACCAAGTCTGACTAGTCTTTCTTCATAAGACGGTCCTGACATCCCAGGAATCAGTCTGGTGAACTTTCTCTGCACTCCCTCTATGGCAATAATGTCCTTCCTCAGATTTGGAGACCAAAACTGTACGCAATACTCCAGGTGTGGTCTCACCAAGACCCTGTACAACTGAAGTAGAACCTCCCTGCTCCTATACTCAAATCCTTTTGCTATGAAAGCCAACATACCATTCACTTTCTTTACTGCCTGCTGCACCTGCATGCCAACCTTCAATGACTGGTGTACCATGACACCCAGGTCTCGCTGCATCTCCCCCTTTCCCAATCGGACACCATTTAGATAATAGTCTGCTTTCCCGTTTTTGCCACCAAAATGGATAACCTCACATTTATCCACATTATACTGCATCTGCCAAACATTTGCCCACTCACCCAGCCTATCCAAGTCACCTTGCAGTCTGCTAGCATCCTCCTCACAGCTAACACTGCCCCCCAGCTTAGTGTCATCCGCAAACTTGGAGATATTTGGAGACATGACTTCAGAATTAAGGGACAGACGTTTAGGGGTAATATGAGGGGGAACTTCTTTACTCAGAGAGTGGTAGCGGTGTGGAATGAGCTTCCAGTGGAAGTGGTGGAGGCAAGTTCATTGGTATCATTTAAAAATAAATTGGATAGGCATATGGATGAGAAGGGAATGGAGGGTTATGGTATGAGTGCAGGCAGGTGGGACTAAGGGGAAAAAACATTTGTTCGGCACGGACTTGTAGGGCCGAGATGGCCTGTTTCCGTGCTGTAATTGTTATATGGTTATATTGCCTTCAATTCACTCATCCAGATCATAAATATATATTTCCAAATAGCTGGGGTCCCAGCACTGAGCCTTGCGGTACCCCACTAGTCACTGCCTGCCATTGTGAAAAGGACCCGTTTACTCCTACTCTTTGCTTCCTGTTTACCAGCCATTCTCTATCCACATCAATACTGAACCCCCAATGCCGTGTGCTTTAAGTTTGTATACTAATCTCTTATGTGGGACCTTGTCGAAAGCCTTCTGGAAGTCCAGATACACCACATCCACTGGTTCTCCCCTATCCACGCTACTAGTTACATCCTCGAAAAATTCTATAAGATTCGTCAGACATGATTTACCTTTTGTAAATCCATGCTGACTTTGTCCAATGATTTCACCACTTTCCAAATGTGCTGCTATCCCATCTTTAATAACTGACTCTAGCAGTTTCCCCACTACCGATGTTAGACTAACTGGTCTGTAATTCCCCGTTTTCTCTCTCCCTCCCTTCTTAAAAAGTGGGGTTACGTTTGCTACCCGCCAATCCTCTGGAACTACTCCAGAATCTAAAGAATTTTGAAAGATTATTACTAATGCATCCACTATTTCTGGAGCTACCTCCTTAAGTACTCTGGGATGCAGCCTATCTGGCCCTGGGGATTTATCGGCCTTTAATCCATTCAATTTACCCAACACCACTTCCCGACTAACTTGGATTTCACTCAATTCCTCCAACTCCTTTGACCCGCTGTCCCCTGCTATTTCCAGCAGATTATTTATGTCTTCCTTTGTGAAGACGGAACCAAAGTAGTTATTCAATTGGTCCGCCATATCCTTGTTCCCCATGATCAACTCACCTGTTTCTGACTGCAAGACCTACATTTGTTTTAACTAATCTCTTTCTTTTCACATATCTATAAAAACTTTTGCAGTCAGTTTTTATGTTCCCTGCCAGTTTTCTTTCATAATCCATTTTTCCTTTCCTAATTAAGCCCTTCGTCCTCCTCTGCTGGTCTCTGAATTTCTCCCAGTCCTCCGGTATGCTGCTTTTTCTGGCTAATTTGTACGCATCATCCTTCGCTTTGATACTATCCCTGGTTTCCCTTGTTATCCACGGATGCACTACCTGATTTATTCTTTTGCCAAACTGGGATGAACAATTTTTGTAGTTCATACAAGTCAAGTCAAGTCAAGTCAAGTCAAGTCAAGTTTATTTGTCACATACACATACGAGATGTGCAGTGAAATGAAAGTGGCAATGCTCGCGGACTGTTGTGCAAAAGACAAACAACAAAACAACCAAACAAATTATAAACACAATCATAACACACCTATTCTTTTACATAATAAATAATGGAAGGAAAAATAATGGAAGGAAAAACGTTCTGTAGAGTTAATCCCTGGTGAGATAGGCGTTTACAGTCTGAATTGCCTCTGGGAAGAAACTCCTTCTCAACCTCTCCGTTCTCACCGCATGGCAACGGAGGCGTTGGCCTGACCGTAGCAGCTGGAACAGTCCGTTGCAGGGGTGGAAGGGGTCTCTCATGATTGTGTTTGCTCTGGAGTTGCACCTCCTGTTGTATAGTTCCTGCAGGGGAGTAAGTGAAGTTCCCATAGTGCGTTCGGCCGAACGCACTACTCTCTGCAGAGCCTTCTTGTCCTTGGCAGAGCAATTCCCAAACCAGATGGTAATGTTCCCGGACAAGATGCTTTCCACCGCCGCTGCGTAGAAGCACGGGAGGATCCTCGGAGACACTCTGAATTTCCTCAATTGCCTGAGGTGGTAAAGGCGCTGCCTTGCCTTACTCACGAGTGCTGAGGTGTGTGATGCCCATGTCATATCCTCGGAGATGTGGACTCCCAGATATTTAAAACAGTTCACCCTATCCACAGGATCCCCATTTATCCTCAATGGAGTGTATGTCCTCGGATGATGTGCCCTCCATGCAGTCTTTAAATGTCTTCCATTGCATATCCACCGTCAACCCTTTTAGAATTAATTGCCAGTCAATCTTGGCCAATTCACGTCTCATACCCTCAAAGTTACCTTTCTTTAAGTTCAGAACCACTGTTTCTGAATTAACAATGTCACTCTCCATCCTAATGAAGAACTCAACCATATTATGGTCACTCTTGCCCAAGGGGCCACGCACAACAAGACTACTAACTAACCCTTCCTCATTACTCAATACCCAGTCTAAAATAGCCTGCTCTCTCGTTGGTTCCTCTACATGTTGATTTAGATAATAGTTGATTTCAGAAATGATGGCACTCAACAAACAATCAACTAACAAATGAAAGCAAACTAAAAAGAAATAACATGTTCCCTTTCCTGACTCGACCTCATAAGGGATTAAGGGACAGAACTAAGGGACAGAATTAAGGGACAGAACTAAGGGACAGAATTAAGGGACAGAAGTTTAGGGGTAACATGAGGGGGAACTTCTTTACTCAGAGAGTGGTAGCGGTGTGGAATGAGCTTCCAGTGGAAGTGGTGGAGGCAGGTTCGTTGGTATCATTTAAAAATAAATTGGATAGAAGGGAATGGAGGGTTATGGTATGAGTGCAGGCAGGTGGGACTAAGGGAAAAAAACGTTGTTCGGCACGGACTTGTAGGGCTGAGATGGCCTGTTTCCGTGCGGTAATTGTTATATGGTTATAAGTACTTTAACGCTGTTAACAGAGCAAAGGGATATTAATCTCAAGAATCAAAATGGGGAAAGTGGGGGCAATTTTGCTTAAATGGTCATTCTAAGCCCATTCAGATCTTCATAGAGTCAGAGTTATACAACATGTACATGGTTGGTCCAATTTGTCCATACTGATCAAGTTGGCATTCTGCATGCCCAGGGACTGGCTGCCATTCCCAGATCAGTTCGTGTCCCAGGGACTGGCTGCAGTTCTCAGGTCGGCTCGCCTGCCCCGACCCTGCGAAAAAACGTGGTTTTTCGGGTTACGGGCCGGATTCAGCCCGTGTGCCGTAGGTTGCCGAACCCTGTCCTAGATGTTTGGCCTCATTGTGGTCCTCCCCATGTTTTACAACCGATTCACCCGGTTAGTTTTATCTCCGGCTGCTTCGTGTTGTCGGCGGCTGCACATCCAGCCAAGAAAGAAGAGAAGAGAAGAGAAGCGACGTCACTCACAGCCGCCAACTGACACGCTTCCCCAGACCGCACAGATCGTTGTGATTTGCCGTAAAAAGACAAACTGTGGAGGGACTGAAGACAGCGTGAGAATTCTGTCACCAGCGTGAGAATTGGCTGAAATGCGTGACTCTCACGCTCAAAGCGTGAGAGTTGGCAGCCCTGTCTAAGGCCAGGATGTGACAACAGACGCACAGGGAGACACATACACAAAGGAAGACACACACACACACACACACACACACACACACAGGGAGACAGACACATACACACACACACACACGCACACACAGGGAGACAGACAGACACACACACACAGGGAGACAGACATACACACACACACACACACACACACACACACACACACACACACACACACACACAGGGAGACAGACACACACATACACACACACACAGGGAGACAGACACACACACACACACACACACACACAGACAGACACACACACACACACACACACACACACACACACACACACACACACACACACACACACACACACACACAGGGAGACACACACACACGCACACACACACACACAGGGAGACAGACACACACACACACAGGGAGACAGGCACACACACACACACACACACACACAGGGAGACAGACACACACACACACAGGGAGACAGACACAGCCACACACACACACACACACACACACACACACACACACACACACACACACACACACACACACACACACACACACACACACGGAGACAGACAGACAGACACACACACACACACACACACACACACAGGGAGACAGACGCACACACACACACACACACACACACACACACACACACACAGGGAGACAGACACAGAAACACACACACACAGGGAGACAGACACACACACACACACACAGGGAGACAGACACACACACACACACACAGGGAGACAGACAGACACACACACACACACAGGGAGACAGACACACACACACACACACACACGGAGACAGACACACACACAGGGAGACAAACACACACACAGGGAGAAATGCGTGAGTGTCACGCTCAAAGCGTGAGAGTTGGCAGCCCTGCTAGTAGGAAGGAGGGGGGGCGGGACACAGAAGACCTTTGTCTTCTGAGGAAGCGAGGGAGAGGGAGAGGGAGGGAGAGGGAGTGAGGAGCGATGTAGTTATTTACAATATACATCAATGATTTGACAAGGGGAGCAAGAGAGAGAGAGAGGAGGGGTGGAATGAGTGAGTTGGGGAGGAGGGTAGGAGGGTGGGAGGGGGAGGGGAGGGGGAGGGGAAGGGCAGAGTGCCTTTTTCCCCACCCTCAGGCTGGACTGACGATCTTGTCTCTCCCCACAGTCATCCCGTGTATGAAGTCCATTGGGATGTGTCGCAATGATGGCTGTCGAGACGGCAAGGAACCAATTGATTTATGTGCATGTGATGAGCCTGGCTTTAAATGCTGCCTCATCGGTGGCTGATCCACCCTCTCCACCTTCTCTCCGTCTCTCCCTCCCTCTCTCCATCTCCCCCTCCCTCCCTCACCCACCTCCAATATGAGACGGGACGTCCTGAGAACGGATATGAAATAAAAACCTCCCCAGCATTGTGAAAATAACGTCTGGTGTCTCTCTGTGTGGGCGAGGGAGGGAGGGAGGGAGGGAGGGAGGGAGGGAGGGAGGGTGCTATGTACTATGTTAATTGGCTTTGGTGAAATTGTAAATTGTACCTAGTGTGTTTAAGATAGTATCAGTGTACGGGGTGATAGCTGGTCGACGCGGTGGGCCGAAGGGCCTGTTTCATAGAAACATAGAAATTAGGTGCAGGAGTAGGCCATTCGGCCCTTCGATCCTGCACCGCCATTCAATATGATCATGGCTGATCATCCAACTCAGTATCCCGTACCTGCCTTCTCTCCATACCCTCTGACCCCCTTAGCCACAAGGGCCACATCTAACTCCCTCTTAAATATAGCCAATGAACTGGCCTCGACTACCCTCTGCGGCAGAGAGTTCCGCAGATTCACCAATCTCTGTGTGAAAAAAGTTCTTCTCATCTCGGTTTTAAAGGATTTCCCCCTTATCCTTAAGCTGTGACCCCTTGTCCTGGACTTCCCCAACATCGGGAACAATCTTCCTGCATCTAGCCTGTCCAACCCCTTCAGAATTTTGTAAGTTTCTATAAGATCCCCTCTCAACCTCCTAAATTCTAGAGAGTATGAAACAAGTCTGTCTAGTCTCAAAGCTGTATCTCTGAACTAAACTAAATCCATAGGTGTATGTACCTGCTACGTAGGTGTATGATAGGCTGCTAAGGAAGATGAGAGCCCACGGTGACAAAGGGCAGATACTAGCATGGATAGCAGGTTGGCTGGATGGCAGAAGACAAGGAGTGGCAATAAAGGGGGCTTTCTCTGCTTGTTGCAAGTGACTAGTGGAGTTCCACAAGGGTCGGTGCTGGGGCCGCTGCTCTTCACGTTGTATATTAATGATTTGGACAAGGGGATTGAAGGCTTTGTGGCCAAGTTTGCAGATGATACGAAACTAGATGGAGGGGACAGGTAGTGTAGAGAAAGCAGGGACTCTGCAGAAGGACTTGGACAGGTTGGGAGAGTGGGCAGAGAAGTGGCAGATGGAATAAATGGCAGATGGAAATAAAAAACGAAATAAATAGAAATAAAAGAGAAGTAAGATGAGTAAAGATGAGTGGGAAGCCAAAGGATTGGGGAACTTTTAAAAAGCAAAAGATAACTAAAAAGACAATACGGGGAGAAAAGATGAGGTACGATGGTAAGCTAGACAAGAATATAAAGGAGGATAGTAAAAGCTTCTTTAGGTATGTGAAGATTAGTTAAGATCAAAGTTGGGCCCTTGAAGACTGAAACAGGTGAATTTATTATGGGGGTCACGGAAATGGCAGATTAGTTGAACAGGTACTTTACAATACAATACAATACCTTTTATTTGTCATTTGAAACCTCACATGAGGTTCAAACGAAATTTGGTTTCTGCAGCCATACAAGAAAAGAATCAAGACACACACCAACATAATTTACACAAACATCCATCACAGCGAGTCTCCTCCTCACTGTGATGGAAGGCAAAGTCTTGTCTTTCCCCTGCTCTCGATTTCCCTCCCGCAGTCGAGGTCAAAGCCCCTGGCGGGCGCTAGCAAGTCCGCGGCAATTTAAGCCGCGCCGGCCGTTGGATCCGTCTTCACTAAGGAAGACACAAACAATCTTCCTGCTGTACTAGTGGCCGGAAGAGCTGGGGCGACGGAGGAACTGAAGGAAATCCACATTAGGCAGGAAATGGTGTTGGGTAGACTGATGGGACTGAAGGTTGATAAATCCCCAGGGCCTGATGGTCTGCATCCCAGGGTACTTAAGGAAGTGGCTCTAGAAATCGTGGATGCATTGGTGATCATTTTCCAATGTTCTATTGATTCAGGATCAGTTCCTGTGGATTGGAGGGTAGCTAATGTTATCCCACTTTTTGAGAAAGGCAGGAGAGACAAAACAGGGAATTATAGGCTGACATCGGTGGTGGGGAAGATGCTGGAGTCATCTTTATCATCATATGCTTATATGGCATAGAGGAAGGTGGACTCCGTGCTGGGGGCGGAGTTGGAGTTGGATTGACGGGAGGTTGGTCTTGGAGGGGAGGATGCTCCTCAAACTGCAGAGCATCCCGGACACTACAGCTCACCCCCTCTGTGACACACTGGTCAACCTGAGGAGCACCTTCAGCAACAGACTGGTTCCACCAAGATGCAGCACAGAACGCCACAGGAGATCCTTCTTCCCTGTGGCTATCAAACTGTACAACTCCTCCCCCTTCTGTCTTGGGGTAGACTGAGACTGACACCCTTCCTCCCCACCACCTCACCCCCCAATCTTTGCACATCCCCAAAGACAAATGTGGGTCCCTCAAAGACAGAAACCGGTGAATTTATTTTGGGGAACAAGGAAATGGCAGAAGAGTTGAACAGGTACTTTGGTTCTGTCTTCACTAAGGAATAATAATAATAATAATAATAATGGATGGGATTTATACAGCGCCTTTCCAGATACTCAAGGCACTTTACATCGCATTATTCATTCACTCCTCAGTCACACTCGGTGGTGGTGAGCTACTTCTGTAGCCACAGCTGCCCTGGGGCAGACTGACGGAAGCGTGGCTGCTAATCTGCGCCTACACATTCACACACATTCACACGCAGGCAAAGGTAGGTGAAGTGTTTTGCCCAAGGACACAACGACAGTATGCACTCCAAGCGGGATTCGAACCGGCTACCTTCCGGTTGCCAGCCGAACACTTAGCCCATTGCGCCACCTGTCGCCCCAACGAAGACACAAACAACCTCCCAGATGTACCAGTGGCCAGAGGGTGATGGAGGAACTGAAGGAAATTCACATTAGTCAGGAAATGGTGTTGGGTAGACTGATGGGACTGAAGGCAGATAAATCCCCAGGGCTCGATGGTCTGCATCCCAGGGTACATAAGGAAGTGGCTCTAGAAATTGTGGATGCATTGGTAATAATTTTCCAATGTTCTTTAAATTCTGGATAAGTTCCTGTGGACCGGAGGGTGGATAATGTTATCCCACATTTTATGAAAGGATGGAGAGAGAAAACAAGGAATTATAGACCAGTTGCCTGACATAGGTGGTGGGGAAGATGCTGGAGTTAATTATTAAAACTACAATAGCGTCACATTTGGATAGCAGTAACGCTCCAAGTCCGCATGGATTTACAAAGGGGAAATCATGCTTGACTATTCTTCTGGAATTTTTTGAGGATGTAACAAGTAAAATGGATAAGGGAGAGCCTGTGGATGTATTGTATCTGGACTTCCAGAAAGCCTTTGATATGGTCCCACACCGGGGATTAGTTGGCAAAATTAGTGCACATGGTATTGGGGGTAGGGTCTTGACATGGAATGAAAATTGGTTGGCAGACAGGAAACCAAGTGCAGGAATTAACGGTTCCCTTTCAGAATGACAGGCAGTGACTTGTGGAGTGCCGCAAGGCTCGGTGCTGGGACCGCAGCTATTCACAATATATATTAATGATTTAGATGAAGGAATTGAAAGTAACATTAGCAAATTCCATAAGGGTCGGTGCTGGGGCCGCTACTCTTCACGTTGTATATTAATGATTTGGACGAGGGGATTGAAGGCTTTGTGGCCAAGTTTGCGGATGATGCAAAACTAGGTGGAGGGGCAGGTAGTGTAGAGAAAGCAGGGACTCTGCAGAAGGACTTGGACAGGTTGGGAGAGTGGGCAGAGAAGTGGCAGATGGAATATAGATAGAAACATAGAAACATAGAAATTAGGTGCAGGAGTAGGCCATTCGGCCCTTTGAGCCTGCACCGCCATTCAATATGATCATGGCTGATCATCCAACTCAGTATCCCGTACCTGCCTTCTCTCCATACCCCCTGATCCCCTTAGCCACAAGGGCCACATCTAACTCCCTCTTAAATATAGCCAATGAACTGGCCTCAACTACCCTCTGAGGCAGAGAATTCCAGAGATTCACCACTCTCTGTGTGAAAAAAGTTCTTCTCATCTCGGTTTTAAAGGATTTCCCCTTTATCCTTAAGCTGTGACCCCTTGTCCTGGACTTCCCCAACATCGGGAACAATCTTCCTGCATCTAGCCTGTCCAACCCCTTAAGAATTTTGTAAGTTTCTATAAGATCCCCTCTCAATCTTCTAAATTCTAGAGAGTATAAACCAAGTCTATCCAGTCTTTCTTCATAAGACAGTCCTGACATCCCAGGAATCAGTCTGGTGAACCGTCTCTGCACTCCCTCTATGGCAATAATGTCCTTCCTCAGATTTGGAGACCAAAACTGTACGCAATACTCCAGGTGTGGTCTCACCAAGACCCTGTACAACTGCAGTAGAACCTCTCTGCTCCTATACTCAAATCCTTTTGCAATGAAAGCTAACATACCATTCGCTTTCTTTACTGCCAGCTGCACCTGCATGCCTACCTTCAATGACTGGTGTACCATGACACCCAGGTCTCGCTGCATCTCCCCCTTTCCCAATCGGCCACCATTTAGATAATATCCCAATCGGCCACCATTTAGATAATATAGTGTAGCAAAGTGTGGATCCATGCATTTTGGACGTAGGAAGAAGGGCAAAGACTATTTTCTAAATGTGGTGCAATTCCAGAAATCGGAGGTGCAAAGGGACTTGGGAGTGCTGGTGCAGGTTTCCCAAAAAGTTAATCTGCAAGTCGAATCGGTAGTAAAGAAAGCAAACTTAATGCTAGCATTTATTTCAAGAGGGCTAGAATACAAAAACAGGGATATAATGTTCCAGCATTGCATCCCTGTTCTTGTGTTCAAGTCCTCTCAAAATAAATGCTCTCATTTATGACTTTATGACCTCCTCCAATTTCTCCAAGTACCTCCTGGTACCACACACTTCAACTACTGGGCGGGACGGTGGTGCAGCGGTAGAGTTGCTGCCTCACAGCGTCAGGGACCCGGGTTCCATCCTGACCACGGGTGCTGTCTGTACGGAGTTTGTACCTTCTCCCCGTGAAGGTTTTGTCCGAGATCTTCAATTTCGTCCCACACTCCAAAGGCGTACAGGTTTGTTGGTTAATTGGCTTGTTTCAAATATAAATTGTCCCTAGTGTGTGTAGGATGGATTTATTGTGCAGGGATCGCTGATCAGCGCAGGCTGGGTGGGCCGAAGGGCCTGTTTCTGCACTGTATCTCTAATCTAAACTAAACCACTGTTCCCACTGCCATAGTTATAGAGTCATAATCATAGAGTGATACAGTGTGGAAACAGGCCCTTCAGCCCAACTTGCCCACACTGGCCAACACGTCCCATCTGCACTAGTCCCACCTGCCTGCCTTTGCTCCATATCCCTCCAAACCTGTCCTATCCATGCACCCTTAAATGTTGCGATAGTCCCTGCCTCAACTACCTACCCCCCTCTCTCCCTCCTTCCTGCCTCCCTCCCTCTCTCCCTCGCTCTCCATCTCCCCCTTCCTCCCTCTTCTTCCCTCTCTCTGTCTCTCCCCCCCTTTCCCTCCCACACAGACAGACACCAGACATTATTTTCACAATGCTAGGGAGGTTTTATTTCATAGAAACTTAGAACATAGAAAATAGATGCAGGAGTAGGACATTCGGCCCTTCGAGCCTGCACCGCCATTCAATATGATCATGGTTGATCATCCAACTCAGTATCCTGTACCTGCCTTCTCTCCATACCCCCTGATCCCTTTAGCCACAAGGGCCACATCTAACTCCCTCTTAAATATAACCAATGAACTGGCCTCAACTACCTTCTGTGGCAGAGAATTCCACAGATTCACCACTCTCTGTGTGAAAAATGATTTTCACATCTCGGTCCTAAAAGATTTCCCCCTTATCCTTAAACTGTGACCCCTGGTCCTGGACTTCCCCAACATCGGGAACAATATTCCTGCATCTAGCCTGTCCAGCCCCTTAAGAATTTTGTAAATTTCTATAAGATCCCCCCTCAATCTTCTAAATTCTAGCGTGTACAAGCCGAGTCTATCCAGTCTTTCTTCATATGAAAGTCCTGACATCCCATGAATCAGTCTGGTGAACCTTCTCTGTACTCCCTCTATGGCAAGAATGTATTTCCTCAGATTTGGAGACCAAAACTGTACACAATACTCCAGGTGTGGTCTCACCAAGACCCTGTACAACTGCAGTAGAACCTCCCTGCTCCTATACTCAAATCCTTTTGCTATGAATGCTAACATACCATTGGCTTTCTTCACTGCCTGCTGCACCTGCATGCCTACTTTCAATGACTGGTGTACCATGACACCCAGGTTTCGTTGCATCTCCCATTTTCCTAATCGACCACCATTCAGATAAAAGTCTACTTTCCTGTTTTTGCCACCAAAGTGGATAACCTCACATTTATCCACATACTGCACCTGCCATGCATTTGCCCACTCACCCAGCCTATCCGTCATCTTGCAGCCTCTTAGCATCCTCCTCCCAGCTAACACTGCCCCCCAGCTTAGTGTCATCCGCAAACTTGGAGATATTGCATTCAATTCCCTAGTCCAAATCATTAATATATATTGTAAATAGCTGGGGTCCCAGCACTGAGCCTTGCGGTACCCCACTAGTCACTGCTTGCCATTGTGAAAAGGACCCATTTACTCTTCTCTTTGCTTCCTGTCTGCCAGCCAGTTCTCTATCCACATCAATACTGAACCCCCAATGCCGTGTGCTTTAAGTTTGTATACTAATCTCTTATGTGGGACCTTGTCGAAAGCCTTCTGGAAGTCCAGATACATCACATCCACTGGTTCTCCCCTATCCACTCTACTAGTTATATCCTCGGAAAATTCTATAAGATACGTCAGACATGATTTACCTTTCATAAATCCATGCTGACTTTGTCCAATGATTTCACCACTTTCCAAATGTGCTGCTATCCCATCTATAATAACTGACTCTAGCAGTTTCCCCACGACCGATGTAAGACTCTGTAGTTTTCTCTCTCCCTCCCTTTTTAAAAAGTGGGGTTACATTAGCTACCCTCCAATCCTAAAAATGTTTATATTTTAATTTGATAACTTTGTTTGTAAAATGCCAATATATGCATTCTCTGATCGTATTACTACTTTGTATATTTGTTTGTTCTGAATAAAAGTATTTGGTATTAAAAAAAAGGGGTTCATACATGAAGCCAGGAATCTGATCACCTTCAGCCAGGACACTGCTCCACAGGGCAAGGGCGAGGGGGCATGTTGTAACTGCGAGAGTGACTGGTCCTCAACCTGTTACAGTGTGAATCGAGGAGAGGCGCGCGTGTGGAGCAATTCCGACCGAGCTTACCCTCGCTCTGTCAAAATTGCCCATGGGACCCACGGCCCGGGTCGCTTCCCGAGAGCCAGCCCCGCGCAACACGAGCCGCCTTTCCGAGATGCCCAGCGTTCCGTTCCGTGACGCGGAGAGGCGCGTACTGTACGGGCTGCTCATGCACACTCTCCACTTCCTTGCCCCCGTCTTCCGTCCGGACATGCCCTGGCCGTCTGTATAACCACCTGACGAGGGGAGCTGCCCCGGTGGAGGTCTCTTTATAAGGGAGTCCTCCCCCTTTACATCGGGCACCTGGGGTGGAGAGTGTTGCACATGGCTGTGGCCTGTAACAGGTACTTGAGCCAGCTCACGGACTCGCCAGCCGCCCGTCACTCGCGCGGCGAGGAAGAGACCGTGTTCCACGTGTTCATGGAGTGTGAGAGGTTGCTGCCCCTGTACGTCTATCTGAAGGGGCGGCTCCTCAAGTTTTGGCTACATTTAAGCTACATTTTGGCTACATAACCCTAACGGGACTAATCTACAGGCCCCCCAAACAGTAGCCTGGACATTGGGCGCAAGTTGAATCAGAAGTTAAAATTGGCATGTAGCAAAGGTAATGCTACTGTTGGTACTGGAACCAGGGAGAAGGCAATTCTGGATTTAATGTTATGTACTGACCCGGATTTGATAAAGGACCTCGAGGTTACTGAGCCATTAGGAGGCAGTGACCATAACATGGTCAGGTTTAATCTACAATTGAGAGAGGGAGAAGGGTAGATCGGAGGTCTCAGTGTTGCAGTTGAATAAAGGGGACTATGGAGCCATGAGGGAGGAGCTGGCCAAAGTTGACTGGAAAGATACACTAGCAGGGATGACAGTGGAACAACAATGGCAGGTGTTTCTAGGAATAATACAGAAGGTGCAGGATCAGTTCATTCCTAGGAGGAAGAAAGATTCCAAGGGGAGAATGGGACAACCATGGCTGACAAGGAACGTCAGGGACAGTATAAAAATTAAAGCGAAGAAGTACAACGTAGCAAAGATGAGCAGGAAGCAAGAGGATTGGGTAATGTTTAAAGAACAACAGAAGATAACCAAAAAGACAATACGGGGAGAAAAGATGAGGTACGAAGGTAAGCTAGGATAGTAAAACTAGTAAATAGTAAAGGATAGTAAAAGCTTCTTTAGGTATGTGAAGAGAAATAAATTAGTTAAGACCAAAGTTGGACCCTTGAAGACTGAAAAAGGTGAATTTATGATGGAAAGATGTATGTAACTATTTCCTTGTGTATTCTATCTGTATCTGCACAAGATTGTTTACAGAAACTGCCTAGGGCACAAGTAATTGACAGGTCTCGGTCAAGAGATTAAGAGTCTATCACAGAACTTGCAGAACGGCTAATCTTGCTCCTGTGTAACTTTCCACAGCTAAATGTTATTTCCTTTGAATTCTGAGTGTCCTTGTTCATTACAATTTGTCTGGATGCTTTTTTGTCTAAATCAATGTATAAAAGAGATGGTTTTGAGCATTAGCTCAGAGAGGACTCCCACAGACACTTGGGCTCTGTGTGACTCTCTCTCTCACAATAAAGTTTGTTCAGTTTCTACCTCCGTTTTTGTAATAGTCTTTGTTGGAAAATTTCTAACATAATTGGCGCCCAAATGTGGGGCCCCAATACCTCTGTTGCCGGTTTTCAGGGGAACCAAGAGCGCTCATTTTAAGGTTCCTTACAGGGTTACAGGGTTACAGAGTTTCCTTTATTGTCATTCAGACCGAAGTCTGAATGAAATTTCGTGCCTGCAGTCATACATACATACAATACAATAAAAAAACAACAATAAACACATATTAACATCCACCACAGTGAGTCCACCCAGCACCTCCTCACTTTGATGGAGGCAAGAGTCTTAGGTCTGCAGTCTCTTCCCTCCTCTTCTCCCTCTGCGCTGAGGCGATACCCCACCGGGCAATGTTAAACAGTCCCGCGGCTCAATCACCGCGGCCCGGGGTGGTCGAAGCTGCCGCCGACCAGTCCTGCTGACGCAGCCGCTGGCTCACGGCCGAACCCCGGACTCAGGTCACCGCCGCCAAAAACGCCGTCCCAGCCACCGGAGCACCGTTCCAGCCCCGAGCCGGATCACCCTCACGGACACTGGGGCAAAGTGACAGGGCTCAACCGACACGCTGGAGGTAGGACTGAATGTTCCGTAGATAGTGTGGCCCCAGCTAAGTAATTTTGACTTTGCCGAGTTGTATTTTGTTACCTTCCTCAGAGACCCGGGATGGTATACAGAATTGTCGGGGACAATTGAAGAGAGTAGTTGGACCACTCTAGTGACTGGGTCGCCAAAGAAGTCTGGGACTTCAGAAGTCACGTTGGACTTGACAGGAGAAGAGTAGTTGGACTGCTCGGGTGACGGGGTCACCAAAGAATTGTCGGGGACAATTGAGAAGAGTGGTTGGACTCCTCGGGCGATGAACGGGGTCGTCCAAGGTAAGAAGTCTGGGACTTCAGTCAAGTTGGACTTGACGGGGAAAAAGTATAGTCGTATTTCTCGAGGAGGGAATCAGAATGGGCTCGACAAACTCGAAAGGTTATGAAGGTGATGAGAAATGTATGTTTATACAAAGTAAGCGTAATTGTAAGTACTTAAACAAGTGGAAGGAAAGGTATGATTTTAGTGGTAAGTTACTTGTTGATGATTGTTGTAAATTAATGTCTGCTATTGCCAAAGATGCAACAAAAAGAAGGAAGGATAAAAACAAGTTGGGCTACCGTGAAGCACGTCTGTGGCTTCAGGAAGCCAGATCGCGCAGAGACGGAAAGGAAAAAGAGAGGGAACAACTTACCAAAAGCGAACCATCGACAAACGCTTTCCTCCAGAAGGGGGACAACGAGGTCTCCCACCAATCACCGGGTATGGCGAGTGCCCCCCTCCCTCCGTACACACCGGAGAAAAAGGGGGTGGCCTTGCCACTGGTGGAAGAAACCGTGGGATCGGACTCGACAAGGGCTCCAACCCCCCGTACTGGAACAAAAACCAACCATTAAGGAAAGCGGCCAGCTGCACCCAGGTTTGCAAAGTCCGAAAACCACTCGCTCAGGTACCATTTATAATCTTCATTCAGGTCCTATATTTGAGCCTAAATCTCCGCGGTCAATAAGACCAAGCAGGGCTGAAATATATCCTATGATTGCAATGCCTAATCCAGATGCCGGCGCAGTGGGGCCAATGTACGTGTACAGGCCATGGAATATGGAGGATATTAAAAAGGCACTGGAGGGCATTCCACATCCTAGAGGTAATTTTGCAAAGTGGCAGAGGGACTTTGGAAACCTGGTTGTAAGTTATCGTTTAAATACGGTAGAAATGTTTTTTAATTCAATTTCAATTTTATTTTAAATATGTTTTATTATTTATTTATTTATCATTATTTATTTATTTATTTATTTATTTATTTTTTAATGATTTTTTTTATGATACTGCCTGTAAGGGAAATTCATTTCGTTGTCTCAAATTGAGACAATGACAATAAATTTGAATACAATACAAAACAATACAATACAATATGAACAAGCGTTGCGAAGTCTTATCGGGTGTGATTGGTGTTTATTATTGAAGGAGACTGGAATGCTATTGTAAATGGAGCACCCCTTCAGTGGGCACCAGGTCAGAATGATTATCATAACAAACGAATAGCTATTGAAAATCGAATAAGAGCACACTTCCAGAGAGGAGTCGATTACAATAAAATTAGGGAATGTACATAAAATAAAGACGAGCCTGTGCTCCACTATTTCTCCAGACTTAGGGTTGTCTTTGAGGCAAATAGTGGACAAGAAGTACCGATCCTGTGGGTGGATGATGGACTGTTTGCCCAACAGTTTAAAATCAAACTATTAAATGGATTAAAACCCGAGATTAGTTTATATATAAAAAAGCACATGGTGGGATGGAAAACAAAGGCACTCAATGATGTAAAAGATTGGGCAGTACATGCGGAGGAAAACACCAAACTGAAAAAGATTGTAAAGAACGTTTATCTGGCCGATGTTGAGGAAATAAGCAAAAATACCGTCCCTGTATTCTACCGGGTAAAACAAGGAGATCAGGGGTGGGGATGCCAGAGAGACAGAGGCATAGGCAGAGGTAGAGGGAGTAGGTCCCCAAGGGGGGAGGGATGTTTTGTCTGCGGAAAACTCGACCATTGGGTTCGAGATTGTCCCCAGGCTAAGCATAATACACTAAGGCGAGGAGGGTTCAATGTCCCGAAGCTATGACCAATCCTGACTGACCAAGGCTGAAGGGAGGGACAAATCAACCAGAGATACTCCCACTCCCCCAGCTGACAAAGAGCCTCCGCAAATATTCGATCTAGAAGAAATCTTCTATGTCTTACAAGACTACCTAAAGCCTACGATAAGTTTAATAGTGAATGGGGAAAGGATGACATTCTTATGCGATTGCGGAGCATGTAAAACTGTTATAATAAAAGATGAAGAGCCCCCGGGAACACTATACTCCAAAAATTCAATAACTGTAAAGTCCGCCACCGAGCATACTAACGTGAAGTTCTTGACGAAACCACTTAAGTTCCAAAAACCAATATCTAATATGTGTTGCGAGGAACAGGTACTGGTCTCAGCGACTTGTATTGTATTGTATTGTATTGTATTGTATTCAAATTTATTGTTATTGTCTCAATTTGAGACAACAAAATGAATTTCCCTTACAGGCAGTATCATTAAAAAAAAAATAAAATAATAATAATAATAATAATAATAATAATAATAATAATAATAATAATAATAATAATAATAATAATAATAATAATAATAATAATAAATAAATAATAAACATATTAAAAATAAAATTGAAATTGAATTTAAAAAAAAGCACAAACACAGAAAGTCCACGACACAACATAACATAAATGGCACCAAGGTGAGGATGGCACCATAGTCCAGTAAATTTGCTAGGCCGAGACATTATGATGGGATTGCAGATTGGTATAATACCCACCACACATAGATGACCCAGATGTCAAAGCACAAGTGGATATTTTAACTGCTGCACTGCAAGCTTTGGATCTTGACTTTGAGGAAGAAAAATCTGTAGTCACTGTTTAATCAAACACAGTTGCAAACGGAATCTGCTGCAGTTGATCCAAGAAGGGTTGAGCAAGGTAATGTGTCTTTAACGGTTGACATTTCAGCCATCATTGAGGAAGACTGTGTTAGTGATACAGTGCACATCGACCAATCACACATTGCACCACCCTTTTCTACAATGGTAGCAGATAACAGCAGGAATTGGGGCTTCAGAGCCGATCTTTCCGAACAACTTATTTTGCTGCTGGAACTGTACAACCCCAAAGATGTGTATAACTATCTGCGCCCCTTATCTCTCAGCCTCTGTGCGGATAAGGCATCTTCAGTCCGATGGATTGCCTACAGACTGGTGAGTGAGATGATCAGAAAATGTAATGCAGCTTCAACTCCTGCTTTAGCGGTGGACTTGATCAGTGAACTTGTTGATAAGTTTTTCCACAGTGTGAAGTGGTCAGGTCATCAAGCCTCTGTCTTTGTCTGCCAGGCAGTGATAGAAGATGATTATATCCCAATAGAACAATTTGCTGAGCATTTGATGCCACATTTGCTACAGCTGGCATCTGATCCTGTGCCAAACGTCAGAGTATTGTTAGCAAGAACTTTGAGGCAAACCCTAATGGAAAATGGATGAAGTGGAAAAAACAGGAGGATGGACTGTGGAGATTTGCCTGTGTTATGGGCCATGGGGTAACCCATGTCTCAACAGGAGGAATGGTGCAACTAGTCGAGAAGGTGTTCAAAACCTATGGGTTCACGAGTTATGCAAAGAAGTACTGCGAAACGTGCGAGATATGTGCCAGGTACAATCCACAAGGGAACATTGTATTGTATTGTATTGTATTTTAATGACCACACAGCCAGGCTGGTGGAATTTGTTATCAGTACAGCTCGGTACAGGTTCCAAAATTTCATCAAACATTAAACATATAGCATAGATATACATACAAACAGACGCATTACATAATACATAAGGGCCATGCTTATTCTTATTCCTCACCGTACAGAGTTTAAAATGTTAATTGCAGTGGGAATGAAACTGTTTTTAAAGCGGTTTGTTTTGGAAGCAATTGTCCTGTAGCGCCTCCCAGAGGGCAGTAGCTGAAAGGCATAGTGTGCAGGGTGAGTAGGATCAGAGATGATCTTGCGGGCTCTGTGTAATGTCCGTTTGTGGTAAAGTGATTCAAGGGATGGTAGGGGTAAGCCAATAATTTTAGATGCTCTGTTGATGATGCGCTGTAATATCTTCCGGGAGAGTGAGTCGAGACTGCCGAACCAGACTGTGATGGATGAAGTGAGGATGCTTTCGATGATGGCTGTATAGAAGCGGAGCATGAGATGAGACCTTGCTCTGAACTTCCTGAGCTGTCAGAGAACAACATGAAGAAACAACAAGGGAAGTACCCACAACCAAGGTACCCATTTCAAAATTTAAATATGGACTTTATTGAATGAACCCCCTCGCAAGGGAAGAAATATTGTTTAGTGATTATTGATGTATTTTCCCGATGGGTTGGAGTTTTTCCCTCTGCTAATGCGGGTGCAATGACAGTGGCAAAAGCTCTCCTCAGGGACATCATACCAAGGTTTGGGATACCAGAGAAAATATATAGTGACAATGGCAGTCATTTTGTCAATGAGGTAATAGAGAAGCTCACGGTGACCCTAAAGATACAATTAAAACATCACTGCTCTTACCACCCACAGTCTGCAGGGTTAGTAGAAAGGACTAATGGAATTATTAAAAGTAAATTAAGGAAGGAAATGGCGGAAACGGGATATTTCCTGAATAGGTTGTCTCCCATTAGTCTTATTAAATATGAGAATGCTGCCAAGTACGAGGGGAATGTCCCCGTACGAAATGTTGTATGGTAAACCATTCCAATACCCTGTTCTACAAAGGTTTTCTGAGACAGTAAGTGAAGATAGTACACTAGCACAGTACATGATGAAAATGCTAATAAACAAATCTTGTGTGTTGAAAGGTTTAACAGGTCTTGACCAAGCGGAAGGGGATCTCGTGGACGAATTAAAGCCCGGAGACTGGGTGTTCGTAAAAATTATCAAAAGAAAAAGGTGGTCAAGCCCTCGGTGGGAAGGTCCGTATCAAGTATTACTTACTGCTCCCACTGCGGTAAGAATTGCCGAAAGGCCAACGTGGGTACATATCACACACTGCAAAAGAATAAAAATCCCAACTTCAGAGTACGGGAAAGGGTGGACCGATGACGGCTGACGGCCTGTATAGGTCCAGTAACGATCGGAAACCTACACCACTGAAACCATGAAGTGGGGGCTGATTATTCTGAGTGGAATTGCATTAATCACCACAGCATATGCAAAGTATACAATATACCTGACCCGAGGAAGTACTAGCACTTTTGAAATCGACCCATGTCAGTATAAAACTGACAGTTGCGAGGACAAAGCATATGTAACAGATGGGGTGTATGTCTGTCTAGCACCCTGTTCGAAATGGCATTATGTTTTCCAACACTATGAGGCCTCAGGCTAGAAAGAGAACGGAATGGAGCAATACCAGCGATGGTCATTAAAAAGAAAGTCCTACACTCATACCCTGGCTGGAGTAACCGGGGAAGATGGGGAAATACACAGCCTACTTGAAAAACGTATATAACCGTGAGAAACATCCGGAAGAAAGATGAAGGGTGGTATGTTAGCTTTCATAGTAAAAGGATTTGAGTATAGGAGCAGGGAGGTTCTACTGCAGTTGTACAGGGTCTTGGTGAGACCACACCTGGAGTTTTACGTACAGTTTTGGTCTCCTAATCTGAGGAAGGACATTATTGCCATAGAAGGAGTGCAGAGACGGTTCACCAGACTGATTCCTGGGATGTCAGGACTGTCTTATGAAGAAAGACTGGATAGACTTGGTTTATACTGTATGTAACTAGTAGCGTGGATAGGGGAGAACCAGTGGATGTGGTGTATCTGGACTTCCAGAAGGCTTTCGACAAGGTCCCACATAAGAGATTAGTATACAAACTTAAAGCACAAGGCATATGGGGTTCAGTATTGATGTGGATAGAGAACTGGCTGGCAAACAGGAAGCAAAGAGTAGGAGTAAACGGGTCCTTTTCACAATGGCAGGCAGTGACTAGTGGGGTACCGCAAGGCTCAGTACTGGGACCCCAGCTATTTACAATATATATTAATGACCTGGATGAGGGAATTGAAGGCAATATTTCCAAGTTTGCGGATGACACTAAGCTGGGGGGCAGTGTTAGGTGTGAGGAGGATGCTAGGAGACTGCAGGGTGACTTGGATAGGCTGGGTGAGTGGGCAAATGTTTGGCAGATGCAGTATAATGTGGATAAATGTGAGGTTATCCATTTTGGTGGCAAAAACGGGAAAGCAGACTATTATCTAAATGGTGGCCGCTTGCGAAAGGGGGAGATGCAGCGAGACCTGGGTGTCATGGTACACCAGTCATTGAAGGTAGGCATGCAGTTGCAGCAGGCAGTAAAGAAAGCGAATGGTATGTTAGCTTTCATTGCAAAAGGATTTGAGTATAGGAGCAGGGAGGTTCTACTGCAGTTGTACAGGGTCTTGGTGGGACCACACCTGGAGTATTGCGTACAGTTTTGGTCTCCAAATCTGAGGAAGGACATTATTGCCATAGAGGGAGTGCAGAGACGGTTCACCAGACTGATTCCTGGGATGTCAGGACTGTCTTATGAAGAAAGACTGGATAGACTTGTTTTATACTCTCTAGAATTTAGGAGATTGAGAGGGGATCTTATAGAAACTTACAAAATTCTTGAGGGGTTGGACAGGCTAGATGCAGAAAGATTGCTCCTGATGTTGGGGAAGTCCAGGACAAGGGGTCACAGCTTAAGGATAAGGGGGAAATCCCTTAAAACCGAGATGAGAAGAACTTTTTTCACTCAGAGAGTGGTGAATCTCTGGAACTCTCTGCCACAGACGTAGTTGAGGCCAGTTCATTGGGTATATTTAAGAGGGAGTTAGATGTGGCCCTTGTGGCTAAGGGGATCAGGGGGTATGGAGAGAAGGCAGGTACGGGATACTGAGTTGGATGATCAGCCATGATCATATTGAATGGCGGTGCAGGCTCGAAGGGCCGAATAGCCTACTCCTGCACCTAATTTCTATGTTTCTATGTTTCTATGTTTCTATTACGTGTGTGTCAAAGTTAGTTGGAAGGATCCCTGTAGCCAGTTGGAAGTGAGAGTAGTCGAACCA
Source organism: Leucoraja ocellata (assembly GCA_036785375.1). Taxonomy (NCBI): domain Eukaryota; kingdom Metazoa; phylum Chordata; class Chondrichthyes; order Rajiformes; family Rajidae; genus Leucoraja; species Leucoraja ocellata. The sequence continues at coordinate 490,517 of JAWMAR010000522.1, forward strand.
GCAGACACTGAAGTTACAGTAAGTCCCCAGGTAGATAAGGAAACTCGGCCACCACCAACGGCAGGAGAACAAGTAATTAAGGTCATCCCAGTAGCAGACCTCCGGAGGAGTCTGGAAATTGAGACTGGATATACAGCTGATAATGCATGGCTGGAATGGATGCGTTACACAGCTAAGTCCGTAGACAGGACATGTTTGTGTATCCGCAAAACCACAACTTATTCCAACACCCTTCCCGTTAAATTTTACTATCTCACCAGGCGGAGTCAAGTGCATGTTATCATTGTACCTTAGTAAACGCAACCAACAGAATAAGAATTGCACAGATTTGCATTTTCTATTCTCCCCATAGTTAATGATGCCACCTCCATTCACTGTACCAACCGGTGGACAATTTAATTATTTCACTAGATGGGATCTTTGTATTGTATTGTATTGTATTGGATTCAAATTTATTGTCATTTTCTCAATTTGAGACAACAAAATGAATTTCCCTTACAGGCAGTATCATTAAAAAAAATCATTAAAAAAAAAAAAAATAAATAAATAAATAGTAAAACATATTAAAAATAAAATTGAGATTGAATTAAAAAAAAGCACAAACACAGAAAGTCCACGACACAACATAACATAAATGGCACCAAGGTGAGGATGGCACCATAGTCCAGCCAGCCTCCCCTCCGTGACAGGTCTTGGAGGTAAGGAGCTGGGAACACAGGAGTTATGCGAGATTATAGTCAACGTCTCCGTTCCAGCCCCTGTACTATCATCTGGTCCCTTGTCAGGGTTGGATGCAACTGCTCTGGTTGAACATGAGGTCGGGAGGGCAGATGTTTGGTGGTACTGTGGAGGGAGAATATTGAGGGCAAAGCTACCTAAGAACTGGAAAGGTACCTGTGCATTGATACAGCTGATGATGCCGTTTACTCTTGTAACACTGAAAGATGTGAAGGAGAAATCTGAGGCAGGGAATAGAGTGAAAAGGGAACTTGCTAAAGGTTCTTTTGATGCACACATTTACATAGATGCAATTGGAGTGCCCAGAGGGGTTCCAGATTAATTTAAGGCTCGCAATCAGATAGCTGCAGGATTTGAGTGTCATCTTCTGGTGGTCAACCATTAATAAAAATGTAGATTGGATAAATTACCTATATTATAATCAGCAGCGATTTATCAATTATATAAGAGATGCTGTGAAAGGGTTAGCCCAACAACTAGATCGGACCAGTCTAATGGCCTGGCAGAATAGAATGGCCTTGGACATGCTACTAGCAGACAAGGGAGGAGGCCTATTTTCTATGTTTCTATGTTTCTATGATTTTAGAAAGAACGGCGCCACTTACGGCTGTGATTTTTGGCCACCTTACTCAGAGTCCCCCTCCCCCGAGGATCTTTCCCATTGATGAAAAATAAAAGACTTATTAATGTTTTAAAAAATGTTGACATTCTCTCTGCTGCCCCCACTGGTGGCAGGGGGGGAGGGGCTATAAAACCCCTGGTATAAAACCTGTGGCAGGGGGATGGGTACAAGAGCAGAGGGGCAGGGGGGTGTAAAATGAAGGTAGAAGCAATAGGTAGCAAGGTGAAAAGTAAAAGTGGCAGGCAGCCAAAACCCGGGCAAAAATCAAAAAGGGCCACTTTTCAACATAATTGTATAAGGGGTAAGAGCGTTGTAAAAACAAGCCTGAAGGCTTTGTGTCTCAATGCAAGGAGTATTCGTAATAAGGTGGATGAGTTGAACGTGCAGATAGCCATTAATGATTATGATATAGTTGGGATCACGGAGACATGGCTCCAGGGTGACCAAGGCTGGGAGCTGAACATCCCGGGATATTCAATATTCAGGAGGGATAGAGAGAAAGGAAAAGGAGGTGGGGTAGTGTTGCTGGTTAGAGAGGAGATTAACGCAATGGAAAGGAAGGACATTAGATTGGAGGATGTGGAATCGGTATGGGTAGAGCTGCGAAACAATAAGGGGCAGAAAACGCTGGTGGGTGTTGTGTACAGGCCACCTAACAGTAGTAGTGAAGTTGGGGATGGCATCAAACAGGAAATTAGAAATGCTTGCGACAAAGGCAAAGCAGTTATAATGGGTGACTTCAATCTACATATAGATTGGGTGAATCAAACTGGCAGGGGTGCTGAGGAAGAGGATTTCTTGGAATGTATACGGGATAGTTATCTAAACCAACATGTAGAGGAACCAACGAGAGAGCTGGCTGTTTTAGACTGGGTATTGAGTAATGAGGAAGGGTTAGTTAGTAGTCTTGTTGTGCGTGGCCCCTTGGGCAAGAGTGACCATAATATGGCTGAGTTCTTCATTAGGATGGAGAGTGACATTGTTAATTCAGAAACAATGGTTTTGAACTTAAAGAAAGGTAACTTTGAGGGTATGAGACGTGAATTGGCCAAGATTGACTGGCAATTAATTCTAAAAGGGTTGACGGTGGATATGCAATGGAAGGCATTTAAAGACTGCATGGATGAACTACAAAAATTGTTCATCCCAGTTTGGCAAAAGAATAAATCAGGGAAGGTAGTGCATCCATGGATAACAAGGGAAATCAGGGATAGTATCAAAGCAAAGGATGATGCGTACAAACTAGCCAGAAAAAGCAGCATACCGGAGGACTGGGAGAAATTCAGAGACCAGCAGAGGAGGACGAAGGGCTTAATTAGAAAAGGAAAAATGGATTATGAAAGAAAACTGGCAGTGAACATAAAATCTGACTGCAAAGGTTTTTATAGATATGTGAAAAGAAAGAGATTAGTTAAAACAAATGTAGGTCCCTTGCAGTCAGAAACAGGTGAGTTGATCATGGGGAACCAGGATATGGCGGACCAATTGAATAACTACTTTGGTTCCGTCTTCACTAAGGAAGACATAAATGATCTGCCGGAAATAGCAGGGGCCCGCGGGTCAAAGGAGGTGGAGGAATTGAGTGAAATCCAGGTTAGTCGGGAAGTGGTGTTGGGTAAATTGAATGGATTAAAGGCCGATAAATCCCCAGGGCCAGATAGGCTGCATCCCAGAGTACTTAAGGAAGTAGCTCCAGTAATAGTGGATGCATTAGTAATAATCTTTCAAAACTCCTTAGATTCTGGAGTAGTTCCAGAGGATTGGCGGGTAGCAAACGTAACCCCACTTTTTAAGAAGGGAGGGAGAGAGAAAACGGGGAATTACAGACCAGTTTGCCTAACATCGGTAGTGGGGAAACTGCTAGAGTCAGTTATTAAAGATGGGATAGCAGCACATTTAGAAAGTGGTGAAATCATTGGACAAAGTCAGCATGGATTTACGAAAGGTAAATCATGTCTGACGAATCTTATAGAATTTTTCGAGGATGTAACTAGTAGCGTGGATAGGGGAGAACCAGTGGAGGTGGTGTATCTGGACTTCCAGAAGGCTTTCGACAAGGTCCCACATAAGAGATTAGTATACAAACTTAAAGCACATGGCATTGGGGGTTCAGTATTGATGTGGATAGAGAACTGGCTGGCAAACAGGAAGCAAAGAGTAGGAGTAAACGGGTCCTTTTCACAATGGCAGGCAGTGACTAGTGGGGTACCGCAAGGCTCAGTACTGGGACCCCAGCTATTTACAATATATATTAATGATCTGGATGAGGGAATTGAAGGCAATATCTCCAAGTTTGCGGATGACACTAAGCTGGGGGGCAGTGTTAGGTGTGAGGAGGATGCTAGGAGACTGCAAGTTGACTTGGATAGGCTGGGTGAGTGGGCAAATGTTTGGCAGATGCAGTTTAATGTGGATAAATGTGAGGTTATCCATTTTGGTGGCAAAAACGGGAAAGCAGATTATTATCTAAACGGTGGCCGATTGGGAAAGGGGGAGATGCAGCGAGACCTGGGTGTCATGGTACACCAGTCATTGAAGGTAGGCATGCAGGTGCAGCAGGCAGTAAAGAAAGCGAATGGCATGTTGGCTTTCATAGCAAGAGGATTTGAGTATAGGAGCAGGGAGGTTCTACTGCAGTTGTATAGGGTCTTGGTGAGACCACACCTGGAGTATTGCGTGCAGTTTTGGTCTCCAAATCTGAGGAAGGACATTATTGCCATAGAGGGAGTGCAGAGAAGGTTCACCAGACTGATTCCTGGGATGTCAGGACTGTCTTATGAAGAAAGACTGGATAGACTTGGTTTATACTCTCTAGAGTTTAGGAGATTGAGAGGGGATCTTATAGAAACTTACAAAATTCCTAAGGGGTTGGACAGGCTAGATGCAGGAAGATTGTTTCCGATGTTGGGGAAGTCCAGGACAAGGGGTCACAGCTTAAGGATAATGGGGAAATCCTTTAAAACCGAGATGAGGAGAACTTTTTCACACAGAGAGTGGTGAATCTCTGGAACTCTCTGCCACAGAGGGTAGTTGAGGCCAGTTCATTGGCTATATTTAAGAGGGAGTTAGATGTGGCCCTTGTGGCCAAGGGGATCAGAGGGTATGGAGAAAAGGCAGGTACGGGATACTGAGTTGGATGATCAGCCATGATCATATTAAATGGCGGTGCAGGCTCGAAGGGCCGAATGGCCTACTCCTGCACCTAATTTCTATGTTTCTATGTTTCTATGTTTCTAACCCAGAAGTGTCATGCCTCACTCATTCTCTGCAAGATGGAAGTGAGAGG
>JAWMAR010000522.1:500162-548193 GCA_036785375.1 Leucoraja ocellata
CTAAAGGGATAGATGAAATAGAGAGAGGGAAGAAGGAAAAAGAAAACTAAAATAAAAAAAAAAGGAAGAGGAGTGAAAGAGGTAATTGAAGAAGAATGGAAAAATTTGTTATAGTTTAAAAACATCATTCGAGATATGTTCGTACATTTCGAAGTATAGCATTTCATCCAATCTTTAGTCCGGGTGCGAGTCAGGTTCCTGTGCTGAACTATTCTGACCCTTTAAGTAATCAATAAAAGGAGACCATGTTCCAACGAATAATTCCTGTTTGTCCAACAGGGAAAATCTGATTCTTTCCACGTTTAAGGTCTCCGTCATTTCTATAATCCACATTTTGATTGTGGGGGCCGTAGGGCCTTTCCAAAATTTTAGGATTAATTTTTTTCCTGTTATTAAACTGTAATCGATAAAGTTTCTTTGTGTTATTCTAAGTGTTTGATTTAATTCTAATATTCCGAGTATTATTAATTTTGAGTTTGGTTCCAGTTGTGTGTTGGTTACTTTGGATATTATACTACAAATATTTACCCAAAAATTTTTAATTTTTGTACAGTTTGTAAACATGTGCGATAACGTAGCTTCTAAATGTTGACATTTATCACATATAGGTGAGATATGTTGAAAAATTTTATGTAATTTTGTTTTGGCGTAATGTAACCTATGTATTACTTTAAATTGTATTAGAGAGTGTCTTGCGTTTAGTGAACACTGATGTATGTGTTGTAAACTTTCTTCCCAAGTGTCTTTCGTTATTACCTGATTTAATTCTTTTCCCCATGCTTGTCTGTGAAAGTCCGTCAAAGGAATGTCACTGTCTAATAAGATATTATATATATAAGATATTAATTTTTCTGTATTAGGATGCTTATTCCAACATTCATCAAGAATCTCTGGGTTTCTATTTCGAAAATTTTTAGAATTCGATTTAACATAATCTCTAAGTTGAAGATATCTGAAATAATCATTTCCTCGAAGTCCATAAGTCTGTTGCAATTCCTGAAATGTCAAAAAAGAGCCTTCCTTGTAAAGGTGTCCCATATTTTTAATTCCATAATTCTTTGCACAAATTCTTCAGTCAGTCCAGAATTATAACAAAACAATGGAATTCTTTAATTTGCCACAACTAAGAAATGGAAGGATACACCTTGATGATGACAATCCAGAACTGCTGCAGGAATTGCAATATGATAGACCTGAACAACAGCAATTTGTTGAGGAGAATGGGACTCTGCTGAATGCTGAGCAGAGAGCAGTGTATGCACTCAATTTAATAAAAGGTGAAGACATTCCCCTTCAGCAGACCTTATTCCTCATTAAATCAAGTTTTGCTTTAACGATCCATAAGGCACAAGGACAAACAATGCAGAAGGTGTTGATCCACCTCGACAAACCGGTATTTCAGCATAGAAAACTATATGTGGCTCTTAGCCAAGGAAAGATGAAGGGAAATGTCAAAGGTTTCCTGAAGGATGTAATATCGACCAAGAATGTTGTCATTCGTGCTTCGTTGAATGATGACTTCTGAGATAAATTCTCAGATTTTCTTTGTTAAAATTTGACTGCTCAATCTCTCCATATTAAAATTGTCTCTTTTTTTATCAACAGCAAATAGACATCAAGAGGCAGTGAGCAGCAGAACACAACAAGAGGCACAACAAGAAATAACTTAATAATTCTCATCTTTCACATTTAAATTGTTCTTATATTTTAAGAGTCATTCACATTTTAAACTTAAATAAATCCTTTTTCCACTTTTCATGCCTGTGTGTTCTTCATTACAATGGGAACCTAATAGGCAGGAATGGCTGCTCTGTGGGAGAGCCACGAATAGTGCATGGGGGTGGAGGTTGTGGAGAGATGGACTGAATGCATTGGGGGAAAGGGGAATGGCAAGGAGCAGAGTGGGGGGTTGAAAGGAGGAGGGGTGACTGAATGAACTGCCATCAAACCAGCCATGAGTGACTGCACTGCCAGCCCACCAGCCATGAGTATGTGAACTGTCAGCCCACAAGCTGCAAGTGACTGAACTGCCAGCCCACCAGCCATGAGTAAGTGAACTTCCAGCCCAATATCCATTCCGTCCATCCTCTCCTTCTTCTCTCTCACGGAGTCTGTCACCTGTTTTGGGCAGAATTTCTGGCAGTTTCTCAGCTGACAGCCTGCCAGGTCTGACTGTACTGCCAGGCCTCAGCTGCCAGCCCAAGAATCCATTCGGCCCACAATGTCCATGCTAGCCCTCTGTAATATATATGATTGTTAAGGGTTTGGACACGCTAGACACAGGTAACATGTTCTTGATGTTGGGGGAGTCCAGAACCAGGGGCCACAGTTTAAGAATAAGGAGTAAGCCAATTCGGTGGGGGCGCTGCAAGCCAGCGCCCTGTCAGCAGCGTGTCCGTTTTTTTCTACTTTTTTTTGTTATTTTAGTATGTTTTAAAGTGTGTATTTAATGTTCCTCTGTGTATCTTGTGTGGGGGGTGGTATGGGGGGGTGAGGGTGAAACCGCTTCCAGGTCGCCTCCCCCGTGGCCTAACAACAAGGATTGGCGTGGCCTTTCCCGGAGAAGCGCTCGGGGCTTCAGCGGCGGGCACAGCGTGGACTCTCGGCGAGGAGTGGGCGAGCCCTCGCTGGGGCTCGCCGGAGTGGTGCGCACTTTTTGCTGGCCCGCGGCAGCCGGCAGCCTGAAGCCGCGGTCTGCAGAGCTCCAGCTGGCGCGGCGTCTACAGCCCGGGATCTCACATTGGGGACCCGGGGAGTAGAAGAAACTTCCACTGCCGGCCCACGGCCAACTTCTATCGCGGGCGCGGTGGCGACTTACCATCGCTGGGGATCCCTGGAGGGGAGCTTCGTCTGTCGGCCCTGCGGTCTGCGGTGCTTCAGGCTGCGGCGCGAACTTTAAATCTTCGAACGCCGGCCTGCGGCCTACACCAGCCTGAATCCGCGGTCTCCGGTGGGGAAGAGCCGATTCTGGACTTACCTTGACTTTTACCTTGTCCTTTTACCATCCGGACGCCCGCAGCGACGGCTGCGGAGGGTTGAGGTCCCGACCACGGGGGAAAATGGAGGAGGACTGGCCAATTTCTGTGCCTTCCACCACAGTGATGGCTGCTGTGGTAGATGTTTGTGTTAAATTTTGATTGTGTTTGTGTGTGTTCTTTATCATTGGACCGCCGCTGGCAAATTCATTTCACTTGCACTTTATATGCAATGTGAGGAATAAAACTGATTGATTGATTGATTGATTGACACACTGTACCTATCCCCACAGTGGGTTAGATCCCTGCGTCTGTCTATTCAAGCCCTCTACGCCTCACGTAGACAGAGACACTCCAGAAGTTCTCCAGAAGTTCGACCTTGTCAAGTCAAGTCAAGTCAAGTCAAGTCAAGTTTATTTGTCACATACACATACGAGATGTGCAGTGAAATGAAAGTGGCAATGCTCGCGGATTTTTGTGCAAAAGACAAACAACAAAACAACCAAACAAATTGTAAACACAATCATAACACACATATTCTTTTACATAATAAATAATGGAAGGAAAAACGTTCAGTAGAGTTAGTCCCTGGTGAGATAGGCGTTTACAATCCGAATTGCCTCTGGGAAGAAACTCCTTCTCAACCTCTCCGTTCTCACCGCATGGCAACGGAGGCGTTTGCCTGACCGTAGCAGCTGGAACAGTCCGTTGCAGGGGTGGAAGGGGTCTCCCATGATTTTGTTTGCTCTGGAGTTGCACCTCCTGTTGTATAGTTCCTGCAGGGGGGCGAGTGAAGTTCCCATAGTGCGTTCGGCCGAACGCACTACTCTCTGCACAGCCTTCTTGTCCTTGGCAGAGCAATTCCCAAACCAGATGGTAATGTTCCCGGACAAGATGCTTTCCACCGCCGCTGCGTAGAAGCACTGGAGGATCCTCGGAGACACTCTGAATTTCCTCAATTGCCTGAGGTGGTAAAGGCGCTGCCTTGCCTTACTCACGAGCCTCATGATCACGGCCCGTTTATATGCCGAACCACACAGGGGGTCGTCTTACAATTACCCGTTTACAGCTATCGATTCGGCCCCTCCAGACCACCTTGCCCTCAATAAGATCATGATAGCGACTCGACCTCAACTTACTCTCCCAGCCCCTAGACTCTGATTTCATTAGTACTATAACTTTTATGGGCCGCGCGGTGGTGCAGCGGTAGAGTTGCTGCGTCCGCGACCCGGGTTCGATCCTGACTACGGCGTGCTGTCTGTTCGGAGTTTGCACGTTCTCCCTGTGACCGCGTGGGTTTTCTCCGGGTGCTCCGGTTTCCTCCCACTTTTGCAGGTTTGTGAGTTAATTGGCCTCAATAATTTGTCCCCAGGGTGTAGGATAGAACTAGTGTACGGTTGACCGCTGGTATGCGAGGATTCGATGGGCTGAAGGGCCTGGTTTCACACTGTATCTTTAAACTAAATCTTAATTATAGTTCTCTATAGTTAATATCACCCTAATTAATTATTAATACGCATTAATATTTCATAATCAAATAGTTATATACATTATTAATTAGAATGGATTATAATTATTCTTGTAAGAACATTTCATGTAAGTAAGTGAGTAAGTTTATTGGCCAAGTATTCACATACAAGGAATTTGCCTTGGTGCTCTGCCCACAAGTAACAACATGACATATAGTGACAGTTACGAATGACTCAGAAAACATTAAACATTAATAATAATAAAACATTAATGATAAACCACCATTGATCAAACATGTGAACCAACAAAATACCAGATCAAAGGGAGGCTACAGATTTTTGGCTGTTGAGTAGAGCAACTACTCGTGGATAAAAACTGTTTTTATGTCTGGCTGTGGCAGCTTTGACAGTCCGGAGTCGCCTTCCAGAGGGAAGTGATTCAAAGAGTTTGTGGCCAGGGTGAGAGGGGTCGGAGATGATCTTGCCCGCTCGCTTCCTGGCCCTTGCAGTGTACAGTTCATCAATGGAGGGAAGATTGCAGCCAATAACCTTCTCTGCTGATCGGACGATTCGCTGCAGCCTCCAGGTGTCGTGCTTGGTGGTTGAGCCAAACCAGACCATGATGGAGAAGGTGAGAACAGATTCTACATAGTCAACATAGGGAACATTTTTCCTGCATCTAGCCTGTCCAATCCTTTAAAAATGTTATATATTTCTATGATCCTTTCTCATCCTTCTAAATTTCAGTAAATACAAGCCCAGTCGATCCATTCTTTCATGATCTGACAGTCCCGCCATCCCGGGTATTAACCTGGTGAACTTACGCTGCACTCCCTCAATAGCAATAATGTCCTTCCTCAAATTATGAGACCAAAACTGCACACAATACTCCAGCCGTGGTCTCACCAGGGCCCTGTAAAATCCTCTCGCAATGAAGGCCAACATGCCATTCACTTTCTTCACTGCCTGCTGTACCTGCATGCTTATTTTCAGTGAATGGTGTACAAGCACACCTAGGTATTGTTGAACCCCCCTTTTCCCTAATCTGACACCATTCAGATAATATTCTACCTTCCTGTTCTTGCCACAAAAGTGGATAACCTCACATTTATCCACTTTTTACTTCGGAGTCACGTGAGTGATTCCGTGAAGAACCCGTTCAGCACGCATGCGCGGCATTACGTCCAGCAGAGCAACAGCGGCACCGCGGGAGTCAGGCTCTCCCGCTACGGAGGTGAAAGAACGGACCGTCAGGTAACCTGAGGTCGGGTTTTTCTTTCACAGGGAGCCTTCTGCTGTCCGGCAGAGAAGAAAGGCTCTAGAACAGACCTGTCCCCCGCTCGACTCCACGGAGGAGCGTTCCATCTGGGGGGGGCAGCAACAAGGCGGCAAGACCTCTGACCCGGCGCTCCGCTAAACCGACACCGTGCTGAGCCCCACCCCGCTAGCGCCTAAGCAGCGGGCTGCAAGTAGCGCCACGGAAGAGGCATCGGGCCGGTGGCTCCGACTTATCGGACGGGGACGTCTCTCCAACCAGGCGGGGGAGAGACAGCCGCCTGAGCCGCATGGAGCGGCTCTTGGAGCAGGAGCTCCAGCGAGGTGCACCCCAGGAGGGGCGCTCTCGCAGAGGGAGGTCAGGCACTCCCTCCACAGTGCCTTGTGCACTGTCCATTGCTTCCTCCTTTCCAGAGGATAGCTTTGGTGACCAGGACTGGGCTGGTCAAGAACAGGGGCAATGGCTGAAGATCTCGGGAGTATGCAAGGGGTGCAGGAACAGGAAGAGCTGCTAGGTGTGGTATGTGGTGGATAGCTACGTGGAAACCCCACGTGCAGGAGGCCGTTAAAAGCCTGACGTCAGCCATCACATCGTTTTCCTCGTTCCGTGGACAAATACGGAGATGACCACAACCTTCGTAAACAAGTCATAAGACCCAGCCACTGAGCCAGACCCACTGCTCTGTGGCAAAAACCTCACAAAGCATATGAAGGACATGCAAGAGGTTTTACAAAACTTTCAGCTCATGAGGGCAGGGCCGGGACGAGTAACCAAAAACAGTAATTCCTACGCAGCAGCACCCCATCGCGTCCATCAGTCAACGTCTACCATATGGGACTGGTGAAAGCTCGGGGTCCGCATCTATCACCGAAAGTCTTATTTAGACCAGGGCCCAGAGTGGACCCCATGGAAAATGTGCCACCCCCCAATGTCACCGCCACGTCAGATGACGTGCAACACTCGTTGGACCGGCAGGAAACAGAAGAATACCCATAACCATGGAGGTAGGTGGATTGGGTTCCTACCAGTATATAGAGCATACTAACACATGGGAGTCTATCACGAGTGATCAGTATATACTCAATGGCATTAGTGAATACAATTCATGCTGGAAAAATTGCCACCAGGTCAACATTCACCCCAGAGGGTATTTTTCCTCTCTCCGTTAAAGAAACAAGAGGGACAAGCTGAACTGGTGAGAATAATTACAAAGGGTGTCATGGGGAAACCTGAACTCTTGCAATTCGGATCAAATATATTCACTAAACCCTAAAAAGATGGTGGATGTCGCATCATCATTGGCTTAACTTCACTAAATATGTTTGTTAAGTATATATATTTCAAAATGGAACCGGTTGTTACTGCCAAACAACTAAATTCCAAAGGATACTTCATGGCAAGCATTTATCTTAAAGATGTTTACTATTTAGTACCATTCACGAGGATCATCGCAGATACCTGAAATTTACCTGGATAGGGCAGCTATGGCAGTTTAAAGCGTTACCCAATGGGCTCACATCAACCCAAGAGTGTCACCCAGACACTAAAACCAGCTCTGGCAATATTCAGAAGACAAAAACATATTGTCATGGCATATCTTGATGATATCTTAAATGGTAGGCAAGACCATGAATTTGACTATGTGAGCTGTTCAGCTATCAAACAGTTATTCGAAACCCTGAGATTGTCTTACATCCAGATAAATCTAAGTTGAAGCCATCCACAATCATGGACTACTTGGGCTTCACAATTAATTCAGTCTACGTGACTGTAACATTGCCAAGAGAACGTTTGGCATAGTTTCAGCCTATTATCATCACTAACCCTACGTCAGTTATCCAAACAGATGCCAGTGCTCAAGACTGGGGAGCAACTAACTCTATATCCAGCACAAGTAGTAGATGGACTAACCCAGAGTCATCGTTACCACTTATACTGGGCATTAATTATCTAGAGATGTTGGGTGACTTTTATGGTTTAAAAGCATATGCATAAATATGCATCACTTGCATGTACGGTTACAAATAGATAATACTGCGGTGGTGGCCTACATTAACCATATGGGCGGCATAAAATCGGTATCATGCAACAAGTTGGTCAACACAATTTGGCAATGGTGTGTCCAAAGACATATTTGGCTATCAGTAACTTACCTGCCAGGTAAGCTAAATACAGTGGCAGACACCAGGTCACGTAAATTTAATAACATAGAAACATAGAAACATAGAAAGTAGGTGCGAGAGCAGACCACCAGGTCCATCGAGCCCGCACCGCCATTCGCTCATGGCTGAACACTAAACAGACACACTTACCCACAAACAGTAGACACAAGACACAGAACACAAGACACTACCCTCCCCTTTATACCACTATCACCCCTCTCCACCCCAAGAACCTCGTGATCTCCTGGGGGAGGCAAAAAACCGGATAAAAACCCAGGTCCAATTCGGGAAAAAAAATCCGGGAAATTCCTCTCCGACCCCAATCTAGGCGATCGACACTTGTCCAGGAGATCACTCAGGTCTTACTATACTAACCATACCTAGGTCCATATCCCTGCCCTCTCCCCGTAGCCCCTTATCCCCTTGGCAGCTAAAAAAACATCTATTTTAGTCTTAAATATATTTAAAGTTTCTGCTTCCACTGCTTCCTGGGGCAGTGAATTCCATAAATTAACCACCCTCTGGGTGAAGAAGTTCTTCCTCATCTCAGTTTTAAAAGAGCCCCCCCTTATTCTGCAACTATGTCCCCTAGTTCTAGTTTCCCCGATCATTGGGAACATCCTCGGTGCATCCACCCGATCAAGGCCCCTCACGATCTTATATGTTTCAATGAGATCGCCTCTCATTCTTCTAAACTCCAAAGAGTAGAGTTCCAGCCTACTTAACCTTTCCTCATATGTCAATCCCCTCATTGCAGGAATTAATCTTGTAAACCTTCGCTGCACTGCCTCCAGGGCTAGTACATCCTTTCTTAAGTATGGACCCCAGAACTGTACACAGTATTCCAAATGTGGTCTCACTAATACTGTGTACAGCTGCAGCAAGACCTCCGTGTTTTTATACTCAATCCCCCTAGCAATAAAGGCCAAAACTCCATTGGCCTTCCTGATTGCTTGCTGCACCTGCATACTAACTTTCAGTGATTCATGTACTAATACCCCTAGATCCCTTTGCGTTGCATTACAACGCAGCTCCTCCTCATTTAGAAAATAACTTGCCCTATCATTTTTTTTCCCAAAGTGAATGACTTCACATTTATTAGTATTAAATTTCATCTGCCAAGTTGTTGCCCACTCACCTAGCTTATCTATATCCTTTTGCAGACTCTTCCTATCCTCCTCATCCCCAACTTTTCCTCCCATTTTTGTATCGTCCGCAAATTTTGATATATTACACTTGGTTCCCTCCTCCAAATCATTTATATAAATTGTGAACAACTGGGGTCCCAGCACCGACCCTTGCGGAACCCCGCTAGTTACCGGTTGCCATCCCGAGTATGAACCATTTATCCCCACTCTCTGCTTCCTATTTGTTAGCCAATCCTCTACCCATGCTAATATATTACCCCCAATCCCATAATTTTTTATTTTTAGCAATAGTCTCTTATGTGGCACCTTGTCAAAAGCCTTTTGGAAGTCCAAGTATACCACATCCACCGGTTCCCCTTTATCCACCCGGGTTGTTACTTCCTCAAAGAATTCGAGCAGATTCGTTAAACAGGACTTCCCCTTCACAAAACCATGCTGGTTCTGTCCGATGAAGTCATGTTTATCCAAGTGCCCCGTTAGTGTTTCTTTAATAATTGTCTCTAACATTTTACCCACCACCGATGTTAGACTAACCGGTCTATAGTTACCCGCCTTCTGTTTACTTCCTTTTTTAAATATAGGTGTTACATTGGCCATTTTCCAATCCACTGGGACCGTTCATGCCTCCAGGGAGTTTTGGAAAATTATCACCAATGCATCCACAATCCCCACCGCTATCTCCCTCAAGACCCTTGGATGTAATCCATCAGGCCCAGGGGATTTATCCTCCTTCAGTCTCATTAATTTCCCTAATACCACCTCCTTGGTGATCTTAATAGTATTTAGCTCCTCCATTCCTACCGCCCCCTGTTTATCCAGCGTTGGAATATTTTTTGTGTCTTCTATGGTGAAGACTGATACAAAATACTCGTTTAATGCCTTTGCCATTTCCATGTTCCCCACCAACAACTCTCCAGTCTCACCCTCCAATGGACCAACGTTCACCTTAGCCACCCTTTTTCTTTTTATATAGCTATAAAAACTCTTACTATTAGTTTTTATGTTGTTCGCTAAATTCCTTTCATAGTCTATTTTCCCCGTCTTAATTAATCTCTTAGTTATTTTTTGCTGACCTTTAAATGCTTCCCAATCCTCTACCCTCCCACTATCTCTGGCTACCTTATATGCCCTTGCCTTCAGCCGAATACTATCCTTTATAGTTTTACTGAGCCATGGCTGACTGTTCTTACCCTTACCCCTTTTTTTCTTCATAGGAATAAATTTTTCTTGAAGGTTATACAGTATACCCTTAAACGTACACCACTGCTCATGTACCGTCTTATTCTTGAGTCTGCTATCCCAGTCAACTTTGATCAGCTCAGTCCTCATACCTTCATAATCCCCCTTATTTAGACTAAGCACCCTAGCCTGAGTTTCAACCTGCTCCCCTTCTATTTGAATATGGAATTCAACCATATTGTGGTCACTTGTTCCCAACGAGTCCCTAACTATGACATTTTTAATTAATCCTGCTTCATTACACAGGACCAGATCCAAGATTGCCTCCCCCCTTGTCGGTTCTGTGACATACTGTTCTAGGAACCCGTCTCTAATACATTCTATAAACTCTTCCTCTAGTCTACCATGCCCAGTTTGGTTTGCCCAATTAATATGAAAATTGAAGTCCCCCATGATTACAGCAGTTCCCTTTTTACATGCGTCAACTATTTGCAGATTTATGTTCTGACTAACAGCGTCACAGCTATTTGGAGGTCTATAAATTACACCCACTAGTGTTTTTTTCCCCTTATTATTCTCTATCTGTACCCAAGCTGTTTCACTATCCTGATCCTTCAACGCAATATCCTTCCTTTCTATTGCCGTTATTCCCTCCCTTATTAAAAGGGCCACCCCTCCTCCCTTTCTTTCCTGTCTATCTTTCCTAATTGTCGAGTACCCCTCTATATTTAACTCCCAGTCCTGATCCCCTTGCAGCCATGTCTCCGTAATGGCCACGATATCATAACTATATATACTTAATTGCACCGTTAATTCATTTATCTTATTACGAATACTCCGTGCATTTAGATAAAGCACTTTCAGATGATTTTTACTACCCTTCCTTTCCGTTTTTGCCCCTTTTACATCTAAAGCTTTATCTTCACACATTCTGTCTCCTGTCACATTTTGACTTTCCGCTTCCCCACTGATACCCTGCTCTATTTCCTCTACCCCTGCCGTTATTACCCCCCTTGATACCTCCCCCCCGCTACTTAGTTTAAAGACCTCTCTACTGCCCTAGTTATATGATTTGCCAGGACCCCAGTCCCAGCACCGTTCAGGTGAAGTCCGTCCTTACAGAACAGATCCCCCTGTCCCAGTACTGGTGCCAGTGGCCCAAGAAACCAAACCCATTATTCCCACACCAGTCTTTGAGCCACGCATTTAGCTTCTTAATTTTACGTATCCTCGCCGATTTGGCCCGTGGCTCAGGTAGCAATCCGGAGATCAGTATCCTCGAGGTTCTGCTTTTTAATTTATTCCCTAACTGCTCAAACTCCTTCAGCAGATCCTCCTTCCTCGTCCTTCCTATGTCATTGGTCCCCACATGGACCACGACCACTGGATCCTCCACCTCCCACTGCAAATTTCTCTCCAGCATCGCAGAGATATCCTTAACCCTAGCACCGGGTAGGCAACACAGCCTTTGGGACATGTTCTGCTGGCCGCAGAGAACCCTATCTACCCCCCGAATAATACTATCCCCTATCACTACGGCATTTCTTCTAACTCCCCCCTCTTGAATGGCCTCCTGATCCACGGTGCTGCAGCCAGGTTGCTCATCCCTCCCACAGCCCCTGATCCCGTCCTTACATTGAGTAAGAGCCTCGGTCATGCTCGTCAGGGACAAGGGCTGTGGCTCCTGCCGCATCTCCTCCTGGTTCCCCCTACCTGCCTCGCTTATGGCCACACTTTCCTTTCCTTGCTCACTGCCTACTGAATTAGTTAAACTGGTCGGTGTGACCATCCCCTGGCACAAAACATCCAGGTAATACTCCCCCTCCCTGATGTACCGCAGCGTATGAAGTTGGGTCTCCAGCTCATCAATGCGGAGCTGGAGTTCCTCTAGCCTCAAACACTTACTGCAGCTGTAGGGATCTTCTACATCAATGGTGTCGACAAATTCCCACATCTCGCAGTATTGGCACATCTCCTGACCGCCCATCTTATATAAGTAATTAACTGGTCCTATTTAAGAATCCCCTACTGTATTGATACACCCCTTATTTATATAATCCTACCTCCTATAAATGGGAAAGTACTCACCCCAGCCGTAAATTACCTACTGGGTTGGCTGTCTAGTGGTAATTCCGTCCGCTCTTCCTGTCTGGCCCACTGCTCCCTTGCAGTGCGTGGCAAACCTCTTTGCCTCTCCCAGAATCCTTAGCCTCTCAAGCGTATTGCGTGGTCTCCTCTCCTCAGCCTCCTCTCCGAAGACTCTCGAGCCAAAGACTCACACTTTTCTCACAGGGCACTTCCCTCACTAGGCCGCTCACTCACTGCCGCTCGCAAAGAGCTGTCCTGCTTAAATTGACTGATAAATTGCCTATTTACCAATTTACACAGCCAATTCCTCAGTTTTCAACTGTTTTCACCCCTCTCCTCACACTTGGGCTAGAGCCAATCAGTGGTATCTCTAGCTAATCTGTTGCTGCTGTTGCTCCTCCCAAATCTACAGCAGTACTGACGCAAAAGTTATCAAGCAATATGGCACGCCAGATATAGATTTATTTGCATCTAGGCTAAATCACCAGGTACCTATGTATGTCGCTTGGGAACCAGACCCTGAGGCAGCAGCGGTAGATGCGTTTGCGCTGGATTGGGGAAATTCTTCTTCTATGCATTTCCTCCCTTCTGCCTCATCAGTTGGGGACTACGCACAGTACAAATGTACTCTGCTTCAGGTATTTTGATAGTACCCGACTGGCCTACACAGCCATGGTTCCCAATACTCCATGACATGGTTGTTGAAGCTCCGATGGTATTCCCCAGTGACCCAGAGTTATTAACACCCAGTTACACAGAAAAGCTGGAGAAACTCAGCGGGTGCAGCAGCATCTATGGAGCGAAGGAAATAGGCAACGTTTCGGGCCGAAACCCTTCTTCAGACTGATCAGGGGTGGGGGTGGGTGGGGACAAGAAAGGGAAAAGGAGGAGTAGCCGGAAGGCTGGAGGGTGGGAGGAGACAGCAGGGGAGCTGAGGAAGGGGAGGAGACAGCAAGGACTAACAGAATTGGGAGAAGTCGATGTTCATGCCCCCGGGGTGCAGACTCCCCAAACGGAATATGAGGTGCTGTTCCTCCAATTTCCGGTGCTGCTCGCTGTGGCCATGGAGGAGACCCAGGACAGAGAGGTCAGAGGCGGAGTGGGAGGGGGAGTTGAAGTGCTGAGCCACCGGGAGGTCAGCTAGGTTATTGCGGACCGAGCGGAGGTGTTCGGCGAAACGATCGCCCAACCTCCGCTTGGTCTCACCGATATAGATCTGCTGACATCTAGAGCAGCGGACGCAATAGATGAGGTTGGAAGAGATGCAGGTAAACCTCTGTCGCACCTGGAACGATTGCTTGGGTCCCTGAAAGGAGTTGAGGGGGGAGGTAAAGGGACAAGTGTTGCATCTGCTGCGGCCAACCTCATCTATTGCGTCCGCTGCTCTAGATGTCAGCAGATCTATATCGGTGAGACCAAGCGGAGGTTGGGCGATCGTTTCGCCGAACACCTCCGCTCGGTCCGCAATAACCTAGCTGACCTCCCGGTGGCTCAGCACTTCAACTCCCCCTCCCACTCCGCCTCTGACCTCTCTGTCCTGGGTCTCCTCCATGGCCACAGCGAGCAGCACCGGAAATTGGAGGAACAGCACCTCATATTCCGTTTGGGGAGTCTGCACCCCGGGGGCATGAACATCGACTTCTCCCAATTCTGTTAGTCCTTGCTGTCTCCTCCCCTTCCTCAGCTCCCCTGCTGTCTCCTCCCACCCTCCAGCCTTCCGGCTACTCCTCCTTTTCCCTTTCTTGTCCCCACCCACCCCCACCCCTGATCAGTCTGAAGAAGGGTTTCGGCCCGAAACGTTGCCTATTTCCTTCGCTCCATAGATGCTGCTGCACCCGCTGAGTTTCTCCAGCTTTTCTGTGTAACCTACGATTCTCCAGCATCTGCAGTTCCCTCTTTAACATTATTAACACCCAGTGTCGGGCACAAGCCACCCGTGCCATGAGAAAATCAAACTCCTGGGTTGCAGATTCTGCACAAACCACTTCTGGGACTGGGATTATCATAACAAACCGTCGACACCATGTCAGCATCCCTCCGAACATCCACTAAAAAACAGCACTTGTCCAGCATCAAAAAATGGGAGAAGTACTGCTTGGATACAGGGACCACCTACTCAACCGCTACAGTTACCAACGTTCTGGAATTCCTGGCAAACCTTCACCACGATGAAGGACGCAGCTACAGAGCCATCAACACAGCTAGAATTGCCCTGCCTGTCTATTTAAAACCAGCTCCAGGACAACAGGCCATGGGGTCCCACCTGCTGGTGGTCAAACTAATGAAGGGTATTTACAACTCTAACCCCTAGACCAAGGTACACCCATATATGGGATGTCAGTGTGGTCCTGACATACCTCAGGGGATGCCCACCAGCCAGATCCCTCAACCTGGAACAATCTATGCTCAAAAACACTCATGTTGATGGCATTTGTATCTGCACAGAGGGTCCAGTCACCACACCTATTGCGACTGGACAGCATGCTCACAGCTCCAGACCAGATCTCTGTCGTTATCCAGAGACTGATCAAACAGAGCAGACAAGGAACACCTAATCCAGTCGTGGAATTCCGGGCTTACCCGCCAGAACCACGGTTATGTGCCATGACCCACCTACTGTCCTACATAGACACAACCAAAATATTCAAGGGAGATGAAAAGCCTTGTGGGTCAGTCATAAAAAACCTTATGGTCGGGTGACGAGCCAAACCATTACGAGATGGATCAAGCAGGTGCTAAAAACTGCTGGGATAAACACTAACATGTACAAATTTTATTCCACCACGTCGATGGCTAAAAGAATGGACGTGCTTATAGACCGCATCCTGGCTACAGCAGGATGGTGGGGGGAAAGACTGTTCAGAAATTCCATAATAAGCTGTTGGCAAAACCTGTTTTATTTGCAGAAAAGATTTTACAGACTGCAAATATTTAATTTAAGCCCAGGGGAGCAATTTAATTTATTTATTGTTATTGTTAAAAAATACCATTGTGTTTTTCTACAAACAGATTCATTGGTTGATTACGATAACACACTCCCTCCCTCAAGGACTTTGGCAGTGATGTAGTATAAACTGTTACACAGTTTGAAATCACAGAGCTTTGAAGTCTTCACGGAATCACTCACGTGACTCCGAAGTAAAATAGTAAGATTAAACAAGAACTTACCAGTTTGAAGTTTGATCTGTATTTTATGAGGAGTTACGATGAAGGATTACGTGCCCTCCGCTCCCACCCTCAATAATATGGGTCAAAATGTTAAACTGATGTCTCCTTGTCTTTACTATGTTTACTTCAATAACTGTGTCTATCTGTGATTCCACACCGCTGCTGTGAAGTATGCCGCGCATGCGTGCTGAGCGGGTTCTTCACGTAATCCCTCATCGTAACTCCTCATAAAATACAGATCAAACTTCAAACTGGTATGTTCTCGTTTAATCTTACTATTATACTGCATCTGCCATGCATCTGCCCACTCACCCAACCTATCCTAGTCACCCTGCAGCCTCATAGCATCCTCCTCGCAGCTCACACTGCCACCCAGCTTTGTGTCATCCGCAAACTTGGAGATGTCACATTTAATTCCCTCGTCTAAATCATTAATATATAATGTAAATAACTGCGGTCCCAGCGCCAAACCTTGCGGCACCCCACTAGTCACTGCCTGCCATTCTGAAAAGGACCCGTTAATTCCTACTCTTTGCTTCCTGTCTGCCAACCAGTTCTCTATCCATGTCAATACTCTACCCCCAATACCCTGTGCTCTAATTTTGCACACTAATCTCTTGTGTGGGATCTTGCCAAACGGTTTTGAAAGTCCAGATACACCATAGCCACTGGCTCTCCCTTATCCGTTCTACTTGTTACATCCTCAAAAAATTCCAGAAGATTAGTCAAGCATGATGTGAGGAGAGGGGTGCAAACAGTTAAAAGGCCAAGGACGCACAGTCTTTGTTCAGACCTGCTGTAGATTTGGGAGGAACAACAGCAGCAACAGATTAGCAAGAGATACGACTGATTGGCTCCAGCCCAAGTGGGAGGAGAGGGGTGGAAACAGTTGAAAACTGAGGAATTTGCTCTGTAAATTGGTAAATCAGGCAATTTATCAGTCAATTTAAGCAGGACAGCTCTTTGCGAGCGGCAGTGAGTGAGCGGCCTAGTGAGGGAAGTGCCCTGTGAGAAAAGTGTGAGTCTTTGGCTCGAGAGTCTTCGGTGAGGAGACCACGCAATACGCTTGAGAGGGAGACGAAAGAAGGAGATGTCAGGCAAGCTGATTCAGTGTGATGCTTGCAGTATGTGGGAGGTCAAGGACACCGCTGGTGCCTCTGGCTGCTACAAATGCGAAAAATGCATCCAGGGAGAGCTCCTGAAGGGCCGTGTTGGGGAACTGGAGAAGCAAGTGGATGACCTCCGGTTCGTACGAGAAACGGAGTCGTTCCTCGACAAGTTCTACAGTACGATTGTTACACCTAAGGTACTGGAAGAGAGAAGGTGGGAGACAGTGAGAAAGGGAGTGAAGCATGGAATGCCAACGTCCCCGGGTGATGTACCTCTTGTAAACAGGTTCATCCGCTTAGAAGCTGTTGGGACAGAAGACGTGAGCGGCGGACTGGCCTGTGATGCGAATAGGGCTGTTGAGCCAAAACCAAAAAGGCCTAAGGCAGGCAAGGCCATTGTAGTGGGAGACTCCATCGTGAGAGGTACGGACAGGGGTTTCTGCGGCAACAGACGGGATGCGAGGATGGTGTGCTGCCTTCCCGGTGCCAGGATCCAGGATGTCACGGACAGAGTGCAGAAAATCCTCAAGGGCGAAGGTGAACATCCGGAAGTGGTAGTGCATGTCGGCACAAACGATGTCGGAAAGAAGGGGATGAATATTCTGCAGCGTGACTTTAGAGAGCTCAGAAAAATGTTGAAAAGCAGGACCTCCAGGGTTGTTATCTCCGGTTTGCTTCCAGTTCCCCGTGCTGGCGAGAGCAGGAACAGGGAGATACGGGACCTGAACGTGTGGCTGAGGAACTGGTGCACGGGGCAGGGATTTAGATTCTTAGATCACTGGGATCTGTTTTGGGGTAAGGGGGAACTGTACAGAAGGGACGGATTGCATCTTAACAGGTGTGGGACCAGCATTCTGGCAGGCAGGTTTGCCACTGCTACACGGGTGGCTTTAAACTGAATAAGGGGGGTGGGGTGTTGAATGGGACAGTGGAGGATGGAGTTAAAGGGAAAGGGTTTCTTAAATGTGTGAGCGTAGAGACCGAAGGGTGTAAAATGAGGGTAGAAGAAATAGGTAGCAAGGTGAAAAGTAAAAGTGGCAGGCAGACAAAACCAGGGCAAAAATCAAAAAGGGCCACTTTTCAACATAATTGTGTAAGGGGTAAGAGTGTTGTAAAAACAAGCCTGAAGGCTTTGTGTCTCAATGCAAGGAGCATTCGTAATAAGGTGGATGAGTTGAATGTGCAGATAGCTATTAATGACTATGATATAGTTGGGATCACGGAGACATGGCTCCAGGGTGACCAAGGCTGGGAGCTGAACATCCAGGGATATTCAATATTCAGGAGGGATAGACAGAAAGGAAAAGGAGGTGGGGTAGCGTTACTGATTAGAGAGGGGATTAATGCAATGGAAAGGAAGGACATTAGTTTGGAGGATGTGGAATCGGTATGGGTAGAGCTGTGAAACACTAAGGGGCAGAAAACGCTGGTGGGTGTTGTGTACAGGCCACCTAACAGTAGTAGTGAAGTTGGAGATGGTATCAAACAGGAAATTAGAAATGCGTGCGACAAAGGCAAAACGGTTATAATGGGTGACTTCAATCTACATATAGATTGGGTGAATCAAATTGGCAGGGGTGCTGAGGAAGAGGATTTCTTGGAATGTATGCGGGATAGTTATCTAAATCAACATGTAGAGGAACCAACGAGAGAGCAGGCTATTTTAGACTGGGTATTGAGTAATGAGGAAGGGTTAGTTAGCAATCTTGTTGTACGTGCCCCCTTGGGCAAGAGTGACCATAATATGGTTGAGTTCTTCATTAGGATGGAGAGTGACATTGTTAATTCAGAAACAATGGTTCTGAACTTAAAGAAAGGTAACTTTGAGGGTATGAGACGTGAATTGGCCAAGATTGACTGGCAATTAATTCTAAAAGGGTTGACGGTGGATATGCAATGGAAGACATTTAAAGACTGCATGGATGAACTACAAAAATTGTTCATCCCAGTTTGGCAAAAGAATAAATCAGGGAAGGTAGTACATCCATGGATAACAAGGGAAATCAGGGATAGTATCAAAGCGAAGGATGATGCGTACAAATTAGCCAGAAAAAGCAGCATACCGGAGGACTGGGAGAAATTCAAAGACCAGCAGAGGAGGACAAAGGGCTTAATTAGGAAAGGAAAAATAGAATATGAAAGAAAACTGGCAGGGAACATAAAAACTGACTGCAAAAGTTTTTATAGATATGTGAAAAGAAAGAGATTAGTTAAAACAAATGTAGGTCCCTTGCAGTCAGAAACAGGGGATTTGATCATGGGGAACAAGGATATGGTGGACCAATTGAATAACTACTTTGGTTCCGTCTTCACTAAGGAAGACATAAATAATTTGCCGGAAATAGCAGGGGACCGCGGGTGAAAGGAGTTGGAGGAATTGAGTGAAATCCAGGGTAGCCGGGAAGTGGTGTTGGGTAAATTGAATGGATTAAAGGCCGATAAATCCCCAGGGCCAGATAGACTGCATCCCAGAGTACTTAAGGAAGTAGCTCCAGAAATAGTGGATGCATTAGTAATAATCTTTCAAAACTCTTTAGATTCTGGAGTAGTTCCTGAAGATTGGCGGGTAGCAAATGTAACCTCACTTTTTAAGAAGGGAGGGAGAGAGAAAATGGGGAATTACAGACCAGTTAGTCTAACATCGGTAGTGGGGAAACTGCTAGAGTCAGTTATTAAAGATGGGATAGCAGCACATTTGGAAAGTGGTGAAATCATTGGACAAAGTCAGCATGGATTTACGAAAGGTAAATCATGTCTGACGAATCTTATAGAATTTTTCGAGGATGTAACTAGTAGCGTGGATAGGGGAGAACCAGTGGATGTGGTGTATCTGGACTTCCAGAAGGCTTTCGACAAGGTCCCACATAAGAGATTAGTATACAAACTTAAAGCACACGGCATTGGGGGTTCAGTATTGATGTGGATAGAGAACTGGCTGGCAAACAGGAAGCAAAGAGTAGGAGTAAACGGGTCCTTTTCACAATGGCAGGCAGTGACTAGTGGGGTACCCCAAGGCTCAGTACTGGGACCCCAGCTATTTACAATATATATTAATAATCTGGATGAGGGAATTGAAGGCAATATCTCCAAGTTTGCGGATGACACTAAGCTGGGGGGCAGTGTTAGCTGTGAGGAGGATGCTAGGAGACTGCAAGGTGACTTGGATAGGCTGGGTGAGTGGGCAAATGTTTGGCAGATGCAGTATAATGTGGATAAATGTGAGGTTATCCATTTTGGTGGCAAAAACGGGAAAGCAGACTATTATCTAAATGGTGGCCGATTAGGAAAAGGGGAGATGCAGCGAGACCTGGGTGTCATGGTACACCAGTCATTGAAGGTAGGCATGCAGGTACAGCAGGCAGTAAAGAAAGCGAATGGTATGTTAGCTTTCATAGCAAAAGGATTTGAGTATAGGAGCAGGGAGGTTCTACTGCAGTTGTACAGGGTCTTGGTGAGACCACACCTGGAGTATTACGTACAGTTTTGGTCTCCAAATCTGAGGAAGGACATTATTGCCATAGAGGGAGTGCAGAGACGGTTCACCAGACTGATTCCTGGGATGTCAGGACTGTCTTATGAAGAAAGACTGGATAGACTTGGTTTATACTCTCTAGAATTTAGGAGATTGAGAGGGGATCTTACAGAAACGTACAAAATTCTTAAGGGATTGGACAGGCTAGATGCAGGAAGATTGCTCCCGATGTTGGGGAAGTCTAGGACAAGGGGTCACAGCTTAAGGATAAGGGGGAAATCCTTTAAAACCGAGATGAGAAGAACTTTTTTCACGCAGAGAGTGGTGAATCTGTGGAATTCTCTGCCGCAGAGGGTAGTCGAGGCCAGTTCATTGGCTATATTTAAGAGGGAGTTAGATGTGGCCCTTGTGGCTAAAGGGATCAGGGAGTATGGAGAGAAGGCAGGTACGGGATACTGAGTTGGATGATCAGCCATGATCATATTGAATGGCGGTGGAGGCTCGAAGGGCCGAATGGCCTACTCCTGCACCTAATTTCTATGTTTCTATGTTTCTATGATTTCCCCTTCATAAATCCATGCTGCCTTTGACCGATCCTGTCACTGCTTTCAAATGCGCTGCTATAACATCTGCAACAATCGACTCCAGCATCTTCCCCACTACCGATGTAAGGCTAACTGGTCTGTAATTCCCCGTTTTCTCTCTCCCTCCTTTCTTAAAAAGTGGAGTAACATTGGCTACCCTCTAGTCCACAGGAACTGATCCAGAGTCGAGAGAACATTGAAAAATGATCACCAATGCATCCACAATTTCTAGGGCCAACTCCTTGAGTACTCTGGGATGCAGACCATCAGGCCCTGGGGATTTATCTGCCTTCAGTCCCAACAGTTTACCCAACATAATTTCCTGACTAATGTGGATTCCCTTCAGTTCCTCCCTCCCACTAGAGCCTCGGTCCCCTTGTATTTCTGGGAGATTGTTTGTGTCTTCCTTAGTGAAGACAGAACCAAAATACTCATTTAACTGTTCTGCCATTTCTTTGTTTCCCATTATAAATCCACCCGTCTCTGATTGTAAGGGACCTCATCTTTAGGACTGAGATGAGAAAAAACTTTTTCACGCAGGGAGTTGTGAATCTGTGGAATTCTCTGCCACAGAAGGCAGTGGAAGCCATTTCACTGGATGGTTTCAAGAGAGAGTTAGATTTAGCCCTTGGGGCTAACAGAATCAAGGGATATGGGGAGACAGCAGGAACGGGGTACTGATTTTGGATAATCAGCTGTAGGCAAATTGAATGCCGGTGCTAGCTCGATGGGCCGAATGGCCTACTCCTGCACCAGTTTTCTAGGTTTCTATGTTTCTGTTGAACACTAGGGGTCAGTGTATTCAAGTCAACAGTGTCTGCTTTTAGTCATTGTGTTAAAGGGCCTGTCCCACTGTTCGAGGTAATTCAAGAGTTCTCCCGAGTTTCCAATGATTCGAACTCGGCGAATTACGGTAATAGCCGTTCGTAGGTACTCGGGGACTCTCGTGGACGTTTTACCACAGTGCTGAAAAAACTTCACGAGTTTCCGCGTTTTCCCGAGTACCTGCCGATAGCGTTACGGGCCGTTTCTATGAGACATCCACGAGCTCCGACGTACCCGCTACATACATTCTAATGTATGTACTTACCACGAGTTTGATTTTTTTTAAACTCGGGAGAGCTCTTGAATTACCTTGTGCAGTGGGACAGGCCCTTAAAGATGGCAGCAACTAAGGGAGAAGTGTGTAAAAGAGATGTGCGGGGCACGTTTTTTTTACACAGGGTGTCTGGAACGCGCTGCCGTGGGTGGTGGTGGAGGCAGATACGATAGTGGCATCAATAAGACATTTGGATAGGCTTGTGGAAGGAATGACAATAGACAATAGACAATAGACAATAGGTGCAGGAGTAGGCATTTGGCCCTTCGAGCCAGCAAGGGACATGGATCACGTGTGGTTTGGTTTTGGCATCATGCTAGGCACGGACATTGTGGGCTGAAGGGCCTGTTCCCCGGCTGGAGTTCTAAAGTCTAAAGTCTAAAGAAATATATGTTCTCTATGAAGGCCGGTTCTCAGGGTGCTTTCAAGACAGAGCGGGATAGTACTCTTAAAAATAGCGGTGTCAGGGGATATGGGGAGAAGGCAGGAACGTGGGGATGATCAGCCATGATCCCATTGAATGCCGGTGCTGGCTCGAAGGGCCGAATGGCCTCCTCCTGCACCTGTTGTCTATTGTTATAGTGTCTATGTCCCGCCCCGAAACGACACCAAATCCTTCTCTCCAGAGAAGCTGCCTGTCCCAGCTTTTTGTGTTTATCTTCTGCAAATTCAAGTCAGTATGTGTGAGAAAGTTGACTCGTGCTTCAAGGAAACTTTCTAATACAGAGCGAGCGATCTGGGATCTCGTGCGGTGAGGAGGGGTTATGAACCGGCTGCCACACCTGAGCCGCGTGTCGCCAGCTATCAGCTTGGTGGGAAAGGTGTGATGTTCACCATCAGGTGCTGACACAAGCCGTCCCCAGCGCACAGTGGTCGGGCTCACACCTCTGAGTCAGAGGGGTGAGCACAGAGTCTCACCACTCGCATTTCATAATCAGGTGCTGATCTCCACTTCGCAACGAACAGCAGTATGAATGTTGATTTCTCTAACGTCAAAGGAAGTAACCCTTGCATCCCCTCTCTCTCTGAAGATCATGTCAACAAAATAGAGAGAGTACAGAGGAGATTTACTAGAATGTTGCCTGGGTTTCAGCAACTAAGTTACAGAGAAAGGTTGAACAAGTTAGGGCTTTATTCTCTGGAGCGCAGAAGGTTAAGGGGGACTTGATAGAGGTCTTTAAAATGATGAGAGGGATAGACAGAGTTGACGTGGAAAAGCTTTTCCCACTGAGAGTAGGGAAGATTCAAACAAGAGGACATGACATGAGAATTAAGGGACTGAAGTTTAGGGGTAACATGAGGGGGAACTTCTTTACTCAGAGAGTGGTAGCAGCGTGGAATGATCTTCCAGTGAAGGTGGTGGAGGCAGGTTCGTTTTTATCATTTAAAAATAAATTGGATAGTTATATGGATGGGAAGGGAATGGAGGGTTATGGTCTGAGCGCAGGTATATGGGACTAGGGGAGATTATGTGTTCGGCACGGACTAGAAGGGTCGAGATGGCCTGTTTCCATGCTGTAATTGTTATATGGTTATATGGTTATAAGATCGACACAAAATGCTGGGTTTAACTCAGCCGGGGCCAGCAGCAACACTGGCAAGGGGCATCGTATCGGGAAGGGACATAATCGAAATGGCACCCATTCCTTTTCTCCAGGGATGCTGCCTGCCCCGCTGAGTTATGGCCCTGTCCTACGATGTCAGTTTACCCAAGAGCTTTTCCGAGTTTAAAAAAAAATCAAACTCGTGGTAAGTACGTAGAATGTACGTAGCGGGTACGTCGGAACTCGGGGACGTCTCATAGAAACATAGAAACATAGAAAATAGGTGCAGGAGGAGGCCATTCAGCCCTTCGAGCCTGCACCGCCATTCCATAACCATATAACCATATAACAATTACAGCACGGAAACAGGCCATCTCTGCCCTACAAGTCCGTGCCAAACAACTTTTTTTCCCTTAGTCTCACCTGCCTGCACTCATACCATAACCCTCCATTCCCTTCTCATCCATATGCCTATCCAATTTATTTTTAAATGATACCAATGAACCTGCCTCCACCACTTCCACTGGAAGCTCATTCCACACCGCTACCATTCTCTGAGTAAAGAAGTTCCCCCTCATATTACCCCTAAACTTCTGTCCCTTAATTCTGAAGTCATGTCCTCTTGTGTTTGAATCTTCCCTATTCTCAAGGGGAAAAGCTTGTCAATATGATCATGGATGATAATCCAACTCAGTATCCTGTACCTGCCTTCTCTCCATACCCCCTGATCCCTTTAGCCACAAGGGCCCAATCAATAACCCGTGCCTGCCTTCTCCCAATATCCCTTGACTCCACTAGCCCCTAGAGCTCTATCTAACTCTCTGGAGTCTCGTAGCGGCTCGTAACACTGACGGCAGGTACTCGGGAAACGCGGAAACTCGTGAAGTTTTTTCAACAGTGTGAAAAATTTCCAAGAGTAAAAAAATACTCGTGATGAAGTACCTACCACGAATTTGATTTTTTTTTTTAAACTCGGGAGAGCTCTTGGGTAAACTCGCATCGTGGGACCTTACTCCAGCATTGTCTTCGGAGTAAACCAGCTTGAGGTGGGGACCTCATTGAAAGGCACAGAATAGTTACAGGCTTGGATAAAGTGGATGTGGAGAGGATGTTTCCACTAGTGCAACGGTTCCCAACCTGGGATATATTTAACATAGAAACATAGAAATTAGGTGCAGGAGTAGGCCATTCGGCCCTTCGAGCCTGCACCGCCATTCAATATGATCATGGCTGATCATCCAACTCAGTATCCCGTACCTGCCTTCTCTCCATACCCCCTGATCCCCTTAGCCACAAGGGCCACATCTAACTCCCTCTTAAATATAGCCAATGAACTGGCCTCAACTACCCTCTGCGGCAGAGATTCAGAGATTCACCACTCTCCGTGTGAAAAAAGTTCTTCTCATCTCAGTTTTAAACGATTTCCCCCTTATCCTTAAGCTGTGACCCCTTGCCCTGGACTTCCCCAACATCGGGAACAATCTTCCTGCATCTAGCCTGTCCAACCCCTTAAGAATTTTGTAAGTTTCTATAAGATCCCCTCTCAATCTTCTAAATTCTAGAGAGTATAAACCAAGTCTATCCAGTCTTTCTTCATAAGACAGTCCTGACATCCCAGGAATCAGTCTGGTGAACCATCTCTGCACTCCCTCTATGGCAATAATGTCCTTCCTCAGATTTGGGGACCAAAACTGTACGCAATACTCCAGGTGTGGTCTCACCACGACCCTGTACAACTGCAGTAGAACCTCCCTGCTCCTATACTCAAATCCTTTTGCAATGAAAGCTAACATACCATTCGCTTTCAGGGGGTAAGTTTCACCTACCCAGGGGGTAAATGTGTTGATACTAGATTTGTGGATATTCTTACTCATTGACCGACTGTGTTTGGTTTTGGTATACATTCATCATTAGTTGCTCATAAATATGTGAAATAACATTGTTATGTGGTATTAAAGTTGCCTGGGGTAAACGGGACGAAAAAGGTTAGGAACCTCTGCACTAGTTGGAGAGTCTAGGACTAGAGGGCACAGCCTCAGAATTAAAGGACGTTTCTTTAGGGAGGAGATGAGGAGAAATGTCTTTAGTCAGAGGGTGGTGAATCTGTGGAATTCTTTGCTACAGAAGGCTGTGGAGGCCAAGTCAGTGGATATATTTATAGACAATAGATAATAGGTGCAGGAGTAGGCCATTCGGCCCTTCGAGCCAGCACCGCCATTCAATGAGATCATGGCTGATCATCCACAATTAGTACCCCGTTCCTGCCTTCTCCGCTATCTTTAAGAGCCCTATCTAGCTCTCTCTTGAAAGCATCCAGAGACCCGGCCTCCACCGCCTTCCGAGGCAGAGAATTCCACAGACTCACAACTCTCTGAGTGAAAAGGTATTTCCTCATCTCCATTCTAAATGGCAAACCCCTTATTCTAAAACTGTGGCTCCTAGTTTTGGACTCCCCCAACATCGGGAACATGTTTCCTGCATCTAGCGTGTCCAAACCCTTAATAATCTTATATGTTTCAATAAGATATCCTCTCATCCTTCTAAATTCCAGAGTGTACAGAGATAGATAGATTCTTGATTAGTGTGGGTGTCAGGAGATCATGGGGAGAAGGCAGGAGAATGGGGTTGAGAGGGAGAGATGGATCAGCCTTGATTGAATGGCGGAGATGGGCCGAATGGCCTAATTCTGCTCCTAGAACTAATGAAGTCATGCACATCCAGGTTAATATTCTCTGCGTTCTTTCAAACTTCATGACATGTCTGTTAAACCAGGCTAGTGAGTTTACCTCTCATCACTCTGAATATTGCATAACCAGTTGGATTTGCTGATGGGGGACAAATTGTTCATAACTCGAATCTTTTTTTGTGAAACAATGCATTCCGATCTACCGTGAGTTGGAACGAGCCTAACTGCACATGTCTGAACCAGGCGTTATTCAGTTTATTTTATTGTCAGTGAAAAGCTTTTGTTGCGTGCCAACCAGTCAGCGGGAAGACAACACATGATTATATTTGAGCCGTTTACAGTGTACAGATACATGATAAGGGAATAAGGTTTAGTGCAAGGTAAAGCCAGCAAAGTCCGAACAAGGGTCGTCCGAGGGTCACCATTGAGGTAGATAGTAGTTCAGCATTGCTCTCTGGTGGTGGTTGGATGGTTCAGTTGCCTGATAACAGCTGGGAAGAAACTGTCCCTGAATCTGGAGGTGTGGCGATCTGATAGATAATAGACAATAGACAATTTGTGCAGGAGTAGGCCATTCGGCCCTTCGAGCCAGCACCGCCATTCAATGTGATCATGGCTGATCATCCCCAATCAGTACCCCGTTCCCGCCTTCTCCCCATATCCCCTGACTCCGCTATCTTTAAGAGCTCTATCTAACTCACTCTTGAAAGCATCCAGAGAACCTGCCTCCACCTACTGCAGTCTGAGGCAGAGAATTCCACAGACTCACAACTCTCTGTGTGAAAAGGTGTTTCCTCGTCTCCGTTCCGTTTACTCTGGTATTTTGGTTGGTTCACATGTTTGATCAATGGTGTTTTATTATTAATGTTTAGTGTTGTATGTGTCATTCGTAACTGTCACTGTATGTCATGTTGTTACTTGCGGGCGGAGCACCAAGGCAAATTCCTTGTATGTGAATACTTGGCCAATAAACTTATTCATTCATTCATTCATTCAAATGGCTTACCCCATATTCTTAAATTATGGCCCCTGGTTCTGGACTCACCCAACATTGGGAACATGTTTCCTGCCTCTAGTGTGTCCAAACTTTTAATAATCTTATATGTTTCAATAAGATATCCTCTCATCCTTCTAAATTCCAGAGTACACAAGGTATATAAAGGAATAGGTGGCGTTTCCGGTCGAGTCGCTTATTTAGACTCAGCTTTTTCTCCAGAGATGTTGCATGTCCCGTTGAGTTACTCCAGCACTTTGAGTCTAACTTCGGTTCAAACAAGCATCTGCAGTTCCTCCCTATACATGATCAAGGACCAGCCGCACCCCAGACACTCGCCCTTCATCCTCTCTCTAATGGGACTGGTGTAGATGGGGCGTGTGGGTCGGCATTGGCAGGTCGGGCCGAAGGGCCTGTTTCCGTGGTGTACAACTCCATAACTCCATAATGAAGGGGAAAGATTTAATACGAACCTGAGGGTGGTGGGTGTCACACACTTTGTCACACAGAGGGTGGTGGGTGTATGGAACAAGCTGCCAGAGGAGGGAGTTGAGGCTGGGATTATCCCAAGATTTAAAATGATGAGAGGGATAGACAGAGTTGATGTGGAAAAGCTTTTCCCACTGAGAGTAGGGAAGATTCAAACAAGGGGACATGACTTGAGAATTAAGGGACTGAAGTTTAGGGGTAACACGAGGGGGAACTTCTTTACTCAGAGAGTGGTGGCTGTGTGGAATGAGCTTCCAGTGAAGGTGGTGGAGGCAGGTTCGTTTTTATCATTTAAAAATAAATTGGATAGTTATATGGATGGGAAGGGAATGGAGGGTTATGGTCTGAGCGCAGGTATATGGAACTAGGGGAGATTATGTGTTCGGCACGGACTAGAAGGGTCGAGATGGCCTGTTTCCGTGCTGTAATTGTTATATGGTTATATGGTTAAGAAACAGTTGGCAGGGAATTCCACAAATTCACAACTCTCTGGGTGAAAAAGTATTTTCTCACCTCAGTCTTAAATGACCTCCCCTTTATTCTAAGACTGTGGCCCCTGGCGCTGGACTCGCCCAACATTGGGAACATTTTTCCTGCATCGAGCTTGTCCGGTCCTTTTATAATTTTATATGTTTCTACAAGATGCCCCCTCATCCTTCTCAACTCCAGTGAATACAAGCCTAGTCTTTTCAATCTTTCCTCATATGACAGTCCCGCCATCCTGGTGTAGATGGGGCATTTGGCCGGCGTGGGCAAGTTGGGCAGAAGGGCCTGTTTCCACGCTGTATCAGTCGATGACTCTTGCCTTTCGTGACTAGATTTGCAGCAGAGACTCCCCTCTGAATGCATAATAAAAGACTCAAGTTCCACTGGCCACCGTACAGGAAAGGTCCCTCCCATTTCCAATCAGTGGCTCTTTTCCAGAGTCAGTGCGGAAGTTTTGGAAGGGAATTAATACTCCTTTGTGCATGGACCATTAATAATCGCTCTTTCCACTCCAACGTCGGGGAACATTCCGAGACCCCTCAACTCCATTGATTGTAAGTAATAGGAACATTTTGTTGCCACTTTAAACCACTCTCCCATTCATTAGAACTGCAATAGGCCTGGATAGAGTGGACGTGGAGAGGATGTTTCCCCTAGCGGGAGAGTCTAGGACGACGAGAGGGCGCAGTCTCAAAATAAAAGGACGTACCTTAGGGAAGGAGATGAGGAGGAATTTCTTTAGTCAGAGGGTGGTGAATCTGTGGAATTCTTTGCCGCAGATGGCTGTGGAGGCCAAGGCAGTAGATATTTTTAAGGCAGAGATAGATAGATTCTTGATTAGTGCGGGTGTCAGAGGTTATGGGAAGAAGGCAGGAGAATGGGGTTGAGAGGGT
The DNA here is from genome assembly GCA_036785375.1 of Leucoraja ocellata. Classification (NCBI taxonomy): domain Eukaryota; kingdom Metazoa; phylum Chordata; class Chondrichthyes; order Rajiformes; family Rajidae; genus Leucoraja; species Leucoraja ocellata. The sequence goes on from JAWMAR010000522.1 coordinate 528,984, forward strand.
GAGATAGATCAGCCATGATTAAATGGCAGAGTCGACTTGATGGGCCGAATGGCCTAAATCCTCACTTAAAACTCATGAATTTATACTTCATTTCCAACAACAACTCTCTTCTTTGCTCTAGGAGTTGTGTTGGAAACAGTGCCTTCCACTGCCCGAGTCACCTCTACCTCTAGGGTGGCACGGTGGCGCAGCGGTAGAGTTGCTGCCTCACAGCACCAGAGACCCCAGTTCGATCCTGACTATGGGTGTAGTTCGTACGAAGTTTATATGTTCTCCCTGTTAATTGGCTTCTGTAAATTGTAAATTGTCCCTTGTGTGTGTAGGATAGTGCTAGTGCACGGGGTGATTGCTGGTCGGCATGGACTCAATGGGCCGAAGGGCCTGTTTCCATGCTGCATCTCCAAACAAAACTAAACTAAACTAACTAGCTTCAGGTTCCTGGGAGTCAACATCTCCGATGACCTCTCTTGGACCCACAATACCTCAACTCTGATCAAGAAGGCTCACCAGCGTCTCTTCTTCCTGAGGAGACTGAAGAAGGTCCATCTGTCTCCTCGGATCCTGGTGAACTTCTACCGCTGCACCATCGAGAGCATCCTTACCAACTGCATCACAGTATGGTATGGCAACTGCTCTGTCTCCGACCGGAAGGCATTACAGAGGGTGGTGAAAATTGCCCAACGCATCACCGGTTCCTCGCTCCCCTCCATTGAGTCTGTCCAAAGCAAGCGTTGTCTGCGGAGGGCGCTCAGCATCGCCAAGGACTGCTCTCACCCCAACCATGGACTGTTTACCCTCCTACCATCCGGGAGGCGCTACAGGTCTCTCCGTTGCCGAACCAGCAGGTCGAGGAACAGCTTCTTCCCGGCGGCTGTCACTCTACTCAACAACGTACCTCGGTGACTGCCAATCACCACCCCCCCCCCCCCGGACACTTATTATTATTTATTCAAATCATTTGCTATGTCGCTCTTCCAGGGAGATGCTAAATGCATTTCGTTGTCTCTGTACTGTACACTGATACTGACAATTAAAATTGAATCGGAATCTAAACTAAACTCATGTGCTCTGGTTCCCTCCCATATTCCAAACACATACTGTACAGGTTTGTAAGTCAATTGGCTTCGGTAAAGATTGGAAGTTGGCCCTATTGTGTAGGATAGTGTTAGTGCACATGTGTGATTGCCGGTCGGCATGGTCTCGATGGGCCGAATGGCCTGTTTCCTCGCTGTGTCTCTAAAGTCTCAAAAGTCAAAACACTATGGTGAGGTCGCATTTGGAGCACTGCATTCAGTTTAGGTCATGCTGCCACCTGGAGGACATTGCCAAACTTGAGAGGACGCAGAGAAGATTTACGAGCATGTTGGCAAGACTCGGGGCAATTTACTATTTTATACTGAAGCCAATTAGCCTACAAACCCGAGGTACACAAAAATGCTGGGGAAACTCAACGGGTGCGGCAGCATCTATGGAGCGAAGGAAATAGGCAACATTTCGGCCCGAAACCCTTCTTCAGACTGATAGGGGGTAGGAGGAGGCGGGGAGAAGAAAGGAAAATGGAAGAGGAGGAGCCCGAGGGCTGAGGGAGAGGTGGGAAGGGGAGGAGACAGCAAGGGTTAACTGAATTGTGAGAATTCAACGTTCATGCCGCTGGGGTGCAGACTGCCCAGGCGGAATATGAGGTGCTGTTCCTCCAATTTCCGGTGCTGCTCACTCTGGCCGTGGAGGAGACCCAGGACCGAGAGGTCAGATATGGAATGGGAGGGAGAGTTGAAGTGCCGAGCCACCGGGAGGTCAAGATCAAAGATTATAGAGCAGAGCAAGATAGACCACTCCTCCGAAATCCAATGGGCTGACGTGTAGTACGTAACGGAACGTCACGGCCGCCATTTGTTGATGCAAAACGCAACATCTTTGGTAGCGGGGACGGAGTCCACAGTTGTACAATCTGCTCTTACATCAGGTTGCAGGGAAGAGCAAAGATACTAGAGGCTCCTCTGGGATCTTTGGGGGAAGTGGATGTTTCCTGCACTCCTGAGTTGATCCAGGAATGATTCTTGGTCCCCCCGATACCAGATGAAGTATCTTTGATGTAATCCGTTCCAAAAATCGATCCACTCCATCATCTTTGGTGTAATCCGTGTTGTAGGGAGCAGAGTGTTTTATACAGCATCGATAACTTCACATCGATGAATAACTTCACATCACATCGGTACCAAGGTCTAAGCGGAAGCTCAGAGGGGATAGAGCCTTTTCTGTTGCTGCCCCGGCACTCTGGAACACCTTGCCGCTGCAGATCAGACTGGCCCCTTCACTGTCCATCTTTAAATCCTCCCTAAAAACTCACTTTTATTCACTGGCTTTCGACACTGGCTGAGACATTGTTCCTGTTTTAGTGCTTTTAATGTCTTTTAATTTTTACTGTTTTTATAGTCCTGTCGTCTTAATGGTTTTAGTAGTTTGTAATAACTTTTTGTTGACTTCCCATGTACAGCACTTTGTGGTAACTGATGTTGTCTAAAAGCGCTTTATAAATAAAGTTATTATATTATTATTATTATTATACATATTTAGTTAATATTATCGTAAATTTTATGAATATTATTGTAAATTGCTGCTCAATAAAATGGCGTTGTGTCATACCCATATCATACTGCGCTTTTTTCGCAGAGTGGCGCATCTTGCTCTGCTCGATAATCTTTGGTCAGGATGGTTAGAGCGGACCGCGCGGAGGTGTTCGGCGAAACGATCGCCAAGCCTTGGTCTCACCGATATAGATCCTGTACGTCTTCGGAGTGTGGGGGGGGGGGGGAAACCGGAGCACCCGGAGAAAACCCACGCGGGTCACGGGGAGAACGTGCAAACTCCGCACGGACAGCGTCCGTGGTCAGGATCGAACCCGGGACTCTGGCGCTGTGAGGCGGCAACTCCACCGCTGCGCCACCGTACAGTCTTGTGGTACACAATCAAAATGTGACGGAAGGAACTGCAGACGCTGGTTCGCTTCGAAGGTAGACACAAAGTGCTGGAGTAACTCAGCGGGACAGGCAGCATCTCTGGAGAGAAGGAATGGGTGACGTTTCGGGTCGAGACCCTTCGTCAGATTTCAAGACTCAAAACTCTAGTCTGCTCCATTATTTCAGGGAATTCTATGAAATATCCCTCCCCCCCTCCCCCCGTTCCCTCCCTCCATTTACAATCTTCAACTGTTCGCTGAACCTTCATTGCATCCTTCGAACAATATTTTTAATGCAATTTCTCCTTCCTCCAAGCTTGTTGTAACAATGTTTGCGCAGCTTCTGAAATAGCTGACTGAGGGCGTTCTAATTCACCAGCGATCCCAGGGGCCATGTGCTGGTCACCACCCACAGGGAGGCGAGCTCTCTTGCTCACTGTTCTGGAGTCACAGAGTGATACAGCGTGGAAACAGGCCCTTCATCCCAACTTGCCCACACCGACCAACATGTCCCAGCAGCATCACTCAACTAGTCCCACCTGATCCATATCCCTCTAAACCTGTCTTATCCATGTACCGGTCTAAATGTTTCTGAAACGTCACGATAGTCCCTGCCTCAACTACATCCTCTGGCAGCTCGTTCCATACACCCACCACCCTCCAGGTAAAAAAGTTACCCCCCAGGTTCCTATTAAATCTTCGACAAGGAACTGTACCTGGATAGACAACAGACAATAGACAATAGACAATAGACAATAGGTGCAGGAGTAGGCCTTTCGGCCCTTCGAGCCTGCATGTGATCATGGCTGATCATCTACAATCTGTACCCCGTTCCTGCCTTCTCCCCATATCTCCTGACTCCACTATTTTTAAGAGCCCTATCTAGCTCTCTCTTGAAAGTATCCAGAGAACTGGCCTCCAGGCAGAGGCAGAGAATTCCACAGACTCACCACTCTCTGTGAGAAAAAGTGTTTCCTCGTCTCCGTTCTAAATGGCTTACTCCTTATTCTGGAACTGTGGCCCCTAGTTCTGTACTCCCCCAACATCGGGAACATGTTTCCTGCCTCCAGCGTGTCCAAACCCTTAATAATCTTATATGTTTCAATGAGATGTCCTCTCATCCTTCTAAACTCCAGAGTGTACAAGCCCAGCTGCTCCATTCTCTCAGCATATGACAGTCCCACCATCCTGGGATTTAACCTGGTAAAACTACGCTGCACTCCCTCAATAGCAAGAATGTCCTTCCACAAATTAGGGGGCCATAGAGTTAATACAGAACAGCAGGTGCTGTTTACTAGCAATGTTTCACACTGAGGGGGGTGAGTGTAGATTAAACAGTATTGTTGATTTGATCCGTGTCTGGTTCTACTGCTGACCTGATCCATAATCCATGACGGGTTTTCACATTACCACCTGGTGGAACGTGGGCAGCCATGTTCGTTAGTTCAACTAACGACTCAGAGCCTTCAGTACTCATCTCAATGGTCTCTGTATGTATTTTAATTAAAGTACTTGTTATGATATAGAATGACTCTGTATTAATAAAACTTTGCACGTGGTGTCAGAAGTGGGATCATGACATGTTTAAAAGGCATTTGGACAGGTTTAGAGGGATATGGGCCAAATGCAGGCAAATGGAACAAGTGAAGATGGGGCTTGTTGATCAGCATGTTGGGGGAGTTGGGTCAAAGTACATGTTTTTGTGCTTGTGGTTCTATGACTCTAATAGGTAGAGAGAAAGGGAAGATACAGAGTGCAGAATATTGTTCTCAGCATTGTAGTGCATCAGTTCCAGGAGAGTTCAGAGAACGACATTGTACATCAACACACAATGGTGCAGTAATTCAGCGGGACAGGCAGTGTCTCTGGAGAGAAGGAATGGGCGATGTTTCTGGTCAGCCTGAAGAAGGGTCTCGACCAGAAACATTCCTTCTATCCAGAGATGCTGCCTGTCCCGCTGAGTTACTCCAGCACTTTGTGTGTATCTTCAGGTTAAACCAGCACTTGCAATTCCTTCCTGCACATCCCATTGTACATCAACAGACACACTGTCAAAATGATGAAGATATTGGGATACAAGTGGACAGTTTCTTCCCGGCTGTTATCAGGCACCAGAACCAACTAGAGAGTAGTTCTGAGCTACTGTCTACCTCATTGGAGACCCTCGGACTGTCTTTGATCGGATATTATCTTGAAGTAAACATTATTCCCTTATCATGTATCAATACTGTAAATGGCTCGATTGTAATCACGTTTTGTCTTTTTGCTGACTGGTTAGCACACAACAAATGCTTTTCACTGTACCTCGGTACACGTGACAATAAACTAAACTAAACTAGATTAAACTACGCTAAAGAGTGGTCCTGACTCACTGGAAACCCTTAGACTATCTTTGAATGACTTAACCCTACACTAAATGTTATACACATTATTCCCTTTACCCTGTATCTGCACGCTGTGAACGGCTCGATTATAATCATGCATTCTTTCCGCTGACTGGTTAGCACGCAACAAATGTAAATTTACATAGAAACATAGAAATTAGGTGCAGGAGTAGGCCATTCGGCCCTTCGAGCCTGCACCGCCATTCAATTTGATCATGGCTGATCATCCAACTCAGTATCCTGTACCTGCCTTCTCTCCATACCCCCTGATCCCTTTAGCCACAAGGGCCACATTTAACTCCCTCTTAAATATAGCCAATGAACTGTGGCCTCAACTACCTTCTGTGGCAGAGAATTCCACAGATCCACCACTCTCTGTGTAAAAAATGTTTTTCTCATCTCTGTCCTAAAAGATTTCCCCCTTATCCTTAAACTGTGACCCCTTGTTCTGGACTTCCCCAACATCGGGAACAATCTTCCTGCATCTAGCCTGTCCAACCCCTTAAGAATTTTGTAAGTTTCTATAGGATCCCCCCTCAATCTTCTAAATTCTAGCGAGTACAAGCCGAGTCTATCCAGTCTTTCTTCATATCAAGTCAAGTCAAGTTTATTTGTCACATACACATACGAGATGTGCAGTGAAATGAAAGTGGCAACGCTCGCGGAACAACAAAACAACCAAACAAATTATAAACACAATCATAACACACATATTATTTTACATAATAAATAATAGAAGGAAAAACGTTCTGTACAGTTAGTCCCTGGTGAGAAAGGCGTTTACAGTCCGAATTGCCTCTGGGAAGAAACTCCTTCTCAACCTCTCCGTTCTCACTGCATGGCAACGGAGGCGTTTGAAAAAGTCTCCGTTTGCCCTGGAGTTTAGATTTAAGAGGGTTTCCCTGTCATACTTTGTTAGTACTAGGGAGTTAGAACTTAGAAATAAGTTAAAAAGGAACATAAAAGTTAAAAACACACACAATTTTCGCGGAGCTGCCACAACGGCGACTGGACAGGGCCGCGCCATTTTTTTTTATTTTTTTTTTTAAATTTTTTTTTTTATGAAAGTCCTGCCATCCCAGGAATCAGTCTGGTGAACCTTCTCTGTACTCCCTCTATGGCAAGAATGTCCTTCTTTTGTCCCCAGTGGGTGTGGGGTAGTGTTAATGTGCTGGGATCGCTGGTCAGTGCAGACTCGATGAGCTGAAGGGCCTGCTTTCCGTGCTGTACCTCTAAACTAAACTAAACTACACGCTTATCACTGTACTTCGTACACGTGACAATAAACTAAACTCAAACTCAAACTATTTGCAGTGGAATCATTTAGTTTAGATTAGTTAGTTTAGAGATACAGCGCGGTAATTGGGCACTTCGGCCCACCGGGTCAGCGCCGACCAGCGATCCCCGCACATTCACACTACCCTTCATACACTAGGGGACAATTTACATTTACACCAAGCCAATTAACCTGCAAACCTGTACCAATTTGGAGTGTGGGAGGAAACTGGAGCACCCGGAGAAAACCCACGCAGGTCACGGGGAGAACGTACAAACACCGTACAGACAGTGCCCGTAGTCGGGATCGAACAATGGGGCTCCGGTGCTGTAAAGGGCCGGTCCCACCAGCATGCGACTCCACGCGGCAAGCGCGACCTAACGTGGTCGCTTGAGCCGTACGGCCTCGTAGGGCCGTTCCCACTTCGATCGTCGGAGCCGTATGGAGTTGTGCGGAGCTGGTCCCGACATTGCGCGGGGCTCCGAAAAACTGACCGTGTTCAAAAATTTCACGTGGCAACGGCCTGCCGGCCCGCAGCTGCCTCGACGCCGTACATCACGTGCGAACTTCCCGCGGACTTCGCTCGAACTTCACATCACACACTCGACATCCGCGTGGCCCCCGCTTCCGGTTTGGTCGCGCTTGCCGCATCCAGGTCGCATGCTCATGGGACAGGCCCTTAAGGCAGCAACTCTACCGCTGCGCCACCGTGCCACCTGTCTGTATCTGTACTCTGTGGACGGTTCGATTGTAATCATGTAACGTCTTTCCGCTGACTGGTTAGCACGCAACAAAAGCTTTCCACTGGCACACGTGACAACAAACAAAACTCAAATGCAAACTATTTACAATGGAAACATTGATGGGAACTTTGGGAAAAAAAAAATCAGCCTACAGCAAACATTTTGGAAACCAAGTGAATATTATTAATGAGGTTTTGGTTTAAAGCATCAGTTTGAATTATTATGTGGTTGAGAGAAGCTATTTTTCATATCAACGTAATATAGTTGTCAAGAGTTTATCCATCCAAAAATCACTGGACCAAGTCATCCAAATGATGAATGTGGAAATATTTTGGACTATATTTAAGAGGGAGTTAGATGTGGCCCTTGTGGCTTAAGGGATCGGGGGTATGGAGAGAAGGCAGGTACAGGATACTGAGTTGGATGATCAGCCATGATCACATTGAATGGCGGTGCAGGCTCGAAGGGCCGAATGGCCTACTCCTGCACCTATTTTCTATGTTTCTATAGTTTTAAACTTGAGACCTTAGCTATAGAGATACAGTTCAGTTCAGTTTAGTTTATTCTCACGTGTAGTGGAAAGCTTTTATAGACAATAGACAATAGGTGCAGGAGTAGGCCATTCAGCCCTTCGGGCCAGCACAGCCATTCAATGTGATCATGGCTGATCATCCCCAATCAGTACCCCGTTTTGTTGTGTGCTATCCAGTCAGTGGAAAGACTATACAAGATTACAATCAAGCCATTTACAGTGTATAGATAATGATAAGGGAACAACGTTTAGTGCAAGGACCTTATGTTCAAGAATGATAGGAGCAGAATGCTGCCATTCGGCCCATCAAGTCTACACTGCCATTCAGCCACGGCTGATCTAGCTTTCCCTCTCAACCCCATTCTCCGGCCTTCTCCCCATAACCCCTGACACCCGTCCTAATCAAGTCCTCCGAGTCTGCGCTGTCAAATGATCACCTTGTAAACTGACACTATCCAATACAAAGGCACCCGCTGAGTTTCTCCAGCATTTTTGTGTACCTTCGATCTTCCAGCATCTGCAGTTCCTTCTTGAACACTATCCAATACACACTGGGGACAATTTACAAATTTTATCAAAGCCAATTAACCTACTAACCTGCACATCTTTGGGAGTGTGGGAGGAAACCGGAGCACCCGCAGAAAACCCACGTGGTCCCAGAGAGAAGTGTGGCACGGTGGCGCAGCAGTAGCCGGAGGCCCGGGTTCAATCTTGACCACGGGTGCTGTCTGTACGGAGTTTGCACGTTCTCACCGTGACCCGCGTGGGCTTTCTCCGGTTTCCACCCAAACTCCAAAGACGTGCAGGTTTACAGGTTAATAGGCAGTGAGAACGTCCAAACTCCTTACAGACAGCGCCCGTGGTCAGGATGGAACCCGTGTCTCTGGCGTTGTGAGGCAGCAGCCCTACCTCTGCGCCATCGTGCCGCCCGTGTTAGGAATAATTGGTTGGGAAACTAGATACATTGGGAGTCATGTTCCAAAATTCCCCAGATTCCAGAGATCGGAAAACTATGAACCTGGCCCTTCGGGTCCGCGCCGACCAGCGATCCCCGCACATCAACACTATCCTACACACACTAGGGACAATTTTTACATTTTCAAAGCCAGATAACCTACAAACCTGCACGTCTTTGGCGTGTGGGAGGAAACCGAAGATCTCGGAGAAAACCCAAGCAGGTCACGGGGAGAACGTGCAAACTCCGTACAGACAGCACCCGTAGTCGGTATCGTCCCCGGATCTCCGGCGCTGCATTCGCTGCGAGGCAGCGACTCTACCGCTGCGCCACCGTGACCACCCTTAGGAAAAGGTTATGAGGGCTAAACGCAGGCAGGTGGGACTAGTGTAGATCGGAGATGCTGGACGGCCTAGGCAGGTTGGGCCGAAGGGCCTGTTTCCACACAGTAACTCTAAACTCTAAAGTTTAAAGTCTAAAATCCCTGGTTCTTATTAAATCATTTTCCCCCCTCTCTGTAACGGGTATAGCTTGGACCCAATAGCAGCACAGAATCAGGCAGGTATAATTGGTCATGAACTTTATTACGATACTGTAACACAGAATAGTAACACAGGAATGGGTACACCGTACTCACACAGAGGCTCAGGATTGAACGAGGGTTCCGAAGAGGGGCAGGCAGGAGATGTAGTCGGGGTAGCGGAAGGTCAGGTAACCAGGAGATCCAACACACGATGCAAACAAACCAGCGAGGGACAGACGAAAGGAGAGTCGAAGCCAGGCAGGAAGTCGAGGAGCCGTTGCAGGGATACACCAAACAGCCCAGGAGAGAGGCAGACAGAAACCAGGAGGTACGGGACGAAGGCCGTGGTCGGGGACAGAAGGCTGAGGTGATATCCGGGAAGACGACAGGACGGAATGGTCAGGGGCAGGCAGGTTCGAATCCGTGTAGTCAGTCGGGAAATCGCTGGAGAGTCTTGCATGAATGCTGAGAACAATCTGGCACTGTGTGAGCGGTGAGGAGAGTCTATATACTGGGTTAATTGGTGATCAGACGCAACTGAGTGCAACAGGTGAGGAGAGTTGGGCTGATGAGAGGGGAGTGGCAGGCGAGGAGAAGGAGGGAACGGTGGAAAAGTACCGGGAGGTGAAGTGGATGAGACCCCATGTGTCGACCCAATCTATTCCTCTCATGATTTTGTACAGCTCACAGCCACCTCATCCTCCTGCACTCCAACAAATATGTTTCAGTTCAGTTTAGTCTTGTGGAGTTTGGTTTAGTTAGATTCATAGAGCCATGGAGTGATAATAGTGTGGAAACAGGCCCTTCAGCCCACACTGACCAACATGTCCCATCTACACTAGTCACACTTGCCAGCATTTGGTCCATATCCTTCTAAACCTGTCCTATCAAAATAGGACGTACATGGTAAATTGTAGGGAATTGAAGAATGCAGGTGAACAGAGGGATCTGGGAATAACTGTGCACAGTTCCCTGAAAGTGGAATCTCATGTAGATAGGGTGGTAAAGAAAGCTTTTGGTGTGCTGGCCTTTATAAATCAGAGCATTGAGTATAGAAGTTGGGATGTAATGTTAAAATTGTACAAGGCATTGGTGAGGCCAATTCTGGAGTATGGGGTACAATTTTGGTTGCCTAATTATAGGAAGGATGTCAAACAAAATAGAGAGAGTACAGAGGAGATTTACTAGAATGTTGCCTGGGTTTCAGCAAATAAGTTACAGAGAAAGGTTGAACAAGTTAGGGCTTTATTCTTTGGAGCGCAGAAGGTTAAGGGGGGACTTGATAGAGGTCTTTAAAATGATGAGAGGGATAGACAGAGTTGACGTGGATAAGCTTTTCCCACTGAGAGGAGGGAAGATGCAAACAAGGGGACATGACTTGAGAATTAAGGGACTGAAGTTTAGGGGTAACATGAGGGGGAATTTCTTTACTCAGAGAGTGGTAGCTGTGTGGAATGAGCTTCCAGTGAAGGTGGTGGAGGCAGGTTCGTTTTTATCATTTAAAAATAAATTGGATAGTTATATGGATGGGAAAGGAATGGAGGGTTATGGTCTGAGCGCAGATATATGGGACTAGGGGAAAATACGTGTTCGGCACGGACTAGAAGGGTCGAGATGGCCTGTTTCCGTGCTGTAATTGTTATATGGTTATATGGTTATCCATGTACCTGTCTAACAGCTTCTGAGGGGTAACTTGTTCACACATAGGGTGGTGGGTGTATGGAACGAGCTGCGCGAGGTATTTGAGGCCGGTACTATTCCCAACAGTTAGACAGGTACATGGATAGGTACACAAAAATGTTGGAGAAACTCAGCGGGTGCAGCAGCATCTATGGAGCGAAGGAGGAAGAAGGAAACATGGATAGAACAGGTTTGGAGGGATATGGACCAAGCGCAGGCAGGTGGGACGGGTGTACCTGGGACATTTTTTGGCCGGTGTGGGCAATAGACAATAGGTTCAGGAGGAGGCCATTCGGCCCTTCGAGCCAGCACCGCCATTCAATGTGATCATGGCTGATCATCCCCAATCAGTACCCCGTTCCTGCCTTCTCCCCATATCCCCTGACTCCGCTATTTTTAAGAGCCCTATCTAGCTCTCTCTTGAAAGCATCCAGAGAACCTGCCTCCACCGCCCTCTGAGGCAGAGAATTTCACAGACTCACCACTCTCTGTGAGAAAAAGTGTTTCCTCGTCTCCGTTCTAAATGGCTTTCTCCTTATTCTTAAACTGTGTGGCCCCTGGTTCTGGACTCCACAAAGTCGGGCCGAAGGGCCTGTTTCCACACTGTATATCACTCTATGACTAGTGTAGCTGGGACATGGTTGGGCCAGTGTGGGCAGGTTGAGCCAAAGGGCCTGTTTCCACACTGTATATCACTCTATGACTAGTGTAGATGGGACATGGTTGGGCCAGTGTGGGACAGTGGGGCCGAAGGGCCTGTTTCCACACTGTATATATCACTCTGTGACTCTCATAGAGTCCCAGCCTGCTCAACCTCTACCTATAGCTCAGACGCGTGTATACCAGCAAACACATTGGTGATGGTGAACAGGGAATTTCAGTTTCTAGAACAATCCGGGGTCGAACAGTGAGAGAGGCAAGGTGAAATGGCCAAGTGGAATATTTTTGTGAAAGTTTCTGAATAACCCTCAATAAAAAAACACATAATGTGTAGTGCGTGCTTGGCTGTCGGTCGTTCCCTGGGCAAGAGCTGCCACATCACACACGTTGGGAAACACACATATCCCCGGAATGCTTTCTTTGGATCGCTCCCTGCTCCGGAGAGCTTCCTCTTCTCCCCCTCTGCTTGTAATGAGGCTTAGAGGACAGAAATAACACCCTGGCAATCCCTCAATAACATAAGGTTCATAAGTTCGTGCCTTCTCAGGGCAGAATTATGCCATTCAGTCCACTACGCCATTCAATCTTCGCTGATCTATCTCTCCCTCTCAGCCTCATTCTTCTGCCTTATCGACAATAGACAATAGACAATAGGTGCAGGAGGAGGCCATTCGGCCCTTCGAGCCAGCACCGCCATTCAATGTGATCATGGCTGATCATCCCCAATCAACCTGCCTTCTCCCCATATCCCCTGACTCCGCTATTTTTAAGAGCCCCTATCTAGCTCTCTCTTGAAAGCATCCAGAGAACCGGCCTCCACCGCCCTCTGAGGCAGAGAATTCCACAAACCTTCTCCCCATAACCCCTGACACCCGTACTAATCAAGAATCTATCTATCTCTGCCTTAAATCTTAGGGGATTTTATAGAAACTTACAAAATTCTTAAGGGGTTGGACAGGCTAGATGCAGGAAGATTGCTCCCGATGTTGGGGAAGTCCAGGACAAGGGGTCACAGCTTAAGGATAAGGGGGAAATCCTTTAGAACCGAGATGAGAAGAACCTTTTTCACACAGAGAGTGGTGAATCTCTGGAACTCTCTGCCGCAGAGGGTAGTCGAGGCCAGTTCATTGGCTATATTTAAGAGGGAGTTAGATGTGGCCCTTGTGGCTAAGGGGATCAGAGGGTATGGAGAGAAGGCAGGTACGGGATACTGAGTTGGATGATCACCCATGATCATATTGAATGGCGGTGCAGGCTCGAAGGGCCGAATGGCCTACTCCTGCACCTAATTTCTATGTTTCTATGTTTCTATGTTAAATATATCCATTGACTAGGCCTCCACATCCTTGAATTCCACAGATTCACCACCCTCGGACTAAACAAATCCCTCCTCATCTCCTTCAGAAAGGAACGTCCTTTAATTCTGAGGCTGCGCCCTCTGGTCTAAGACTCTCCCACCAGTGGAAACACCCTCTCCACACCCACTCTATCCAGGCCTTTCACTGTTCCTTTAGATAATCACTCACAGCGTTGACTTCCCCTGCAACCTTAGAGTTAGTTAGTTATGTGTTGGGAGGAACTGCAGATGCTGGTTTACACCAGAGATAGACACAAAATGCTGGAGTAACTCAGCGGGGCAGGCAGCATGTCTGGAAAGAAGGAATGGGTGACATCGGGAACATGTTTCCTGCTTCTAGTGTGTCCAAGCCCTTAACAATCTTATATGTTTCAATGAGATCCCCTCTCATCCTTCTAAACTCCAGAGTGTACAAGCCCAGCTGCTCCATTCATTCAGCATATGACATGAATTGGTATGAATATTAAATTATTGAAACTTCAACCCCCTCTTTCTCTGTCCCTCCCCCACCCAAGTGGCTGTACCAAAGTCATCTTGTTGAGTTTTATTGTCTGTAACTCGATTTCACGCAGCTAACAATGGCCTGTTTCCTTCATCATCATTACGTTTTTGCATACCTTTCATTCATTTGCACTCTAAGCCCCCTGTCCCACTTAGGAGACCTGAACAGCAACCTCTGGTGACCTTGCCCGCCACCCAAGGTTTCCATGAGGTCACCGGAGGTTTTGGTCACTCTCCCTAATGGTCGAAACTGGTCTCCGCGTGGTCGAGGCTTCATCTAGGTTGCTGCTATTTGTTCATCATGATTAATACCGGCCTCGACTAAAAATAGTCACCAGAGGTCTCCTAAGTGGGACAGGGGCTGGACTCTCCACATCACCGTCTATATCTCTGGTTTCCCTTTCCCCTGACTCTCAGTCTGAAGAACGGTCAAACTCAATCTAAACTGAAGAATGTCTCTGGGATGTTCGGTTTAGTTTTATTGTCACGTGTTACCGAGGTACAGTGAAAAGCTACTGTTGCATGCTAACCAGTCAGCAGAAAGGCAATACATGATTACAATCGAGCCGTCCACAGTGTACAGATACTTGATAAAGGGAATAACGTTTAGTGCGAGGCAAAGCTAGTAAAGTCCGATCAAAGATAGTCCGAGGTCTCCAATGAGGTAGATAGTAGTTCAGCACTGCTCGCTGGGTGTGGTTGGATGGTTCAGTTGCCTGATAACAGCCGGGAAGAACTGTCCCTGAACTGGATAAGGGTCTCGACCCGAATCGTCCGCCTATTTCCTTCGCTCCATAGGTGCTGCCGCACCCGCTGAGTTTCTCCACCCTTTATTGTCTACCTTCGATTTTTCCAGCATCTGAAGTTCTTTCTTAAACTGAATCTGGAGGTGTGTGCGATTTCACACTTCTGTACCTTTTGCCCGATGGGAGAGGGGAGAAGAGGGAGTGGCCGTGGGGGGGGGGGGGTGAGACTGGTCCTTGATGATGCTGCTGGCCTTGCCGAGGCAGCGTGAGGTGTAGATGGGGTAGATGGGAGGGAGGTTGGTTTGTGCGATGGTCTGGGCTGCGTACACAGTTCGGCATCAGTTGCAGTGACTGGCTGGGGGGGGCTGAACGACTCCGAGACTGTGGGATGAGTGTGTGGAGTCTATGCCCAGCGTACAAACTTACAAACATTAATAACACAAGACAAGCCCTTGGGCTGACACCAGTGGATCGATCAATCCTGCCTTATGGTTCCCTTGGTGACTGGAAGTTGCTACATCCCGGATGATTCCCAAAGCAAGGGATGGCCTCACAGGCTGAGGGAGATGGGATTCCCGAGTAATCCTTCAATTCCTCCTCAATCTGTCTTGGTCGAGTTTGAGAACATGACAGATCCATTGGGTTTGGCCTCCGGAGACGATATGTTACAAAAGAGGATTTAGCTTCCCCGCTGGTCAGTAAACAAACCCCCTGCTCGACTCCAGGCTGCACATCAATCAAATCTGCCGCGCGATCATCGCGTCGGGAATCTGGGACGACATCTTTAGTTTAGTTTAGTTTAGAGATACAGCGCGGGAAACAGGCCCTTCGGCCCACCGGGTCCGCACCCGACCAGCGATCCCCGCACACTATCCCCTACACACACACACAAGGGACAATTTACACTTGCACCAAAGCCAATTAACCGACAAACCTGCACGTCTTTGGAGTGTGGGAGGAAACCGGGGCACCCGAAGAAAACCCACGCAGGTCACGGGGAAGAACGTGCAAACTCCCTACAGACAGCACCCATAGTCTGGATCGAACCCGGGTTTCCGGCGCTGCATTCGCTGTAAGGCAGCGACTCTACCGCTGCACCACCGTGGCCGTTGGTGAGGCCGCATTTTGCGGGATTGCGTTGATATGATATGATATGCCATTTATTGTCACTATACAGTACAGTGAAACTGAAAGCTGCTCGTACTCAGTGCATACATATAATTTAGCACAAAAAACAAGAAACAGAAAAACAAAAACAGACGGGGGGGGGGGGGGGGGGGGGGGGGGGGGGATAGGTGCACAAATTCTGCGGCGCTACATACATATATACATATATACAGATGGAAGTCCGGGTGTTGGGCTGTGAAATCAGTGCATGTGTGAATTTGAATTAAGAGTAGTTATAGTTTTCGGAAAGCAACTATTTCTGAGTCTATTTGTCCTGGATTTGATTGCACCTATAGCGCCTTCCAGAGGGCAGGAGGTCCGAACAGTCCAAACGCAGGATGGGAGCTGTCCTTGATGATATTCTTTGCCCTGCTAAGGCAGCGGGAGGTGTAGATGTCCATCAGGGAGGGGAGAGGGCAGCCAATGATCCTCTGTGCTGTCCTAGTTACCCTCTGAAGACTCTCCCTGTCTGCCATGGTGCAGCTGCCATACCATGCTGTAATGCAGTATGTCAGCAGGCTCTCGATGGACGAGCGGGTAGAAGGTCAGCAGCAGGTTAGAGTCCAGGTTGTGCTTCCTGAAGACCTTGGGTTTTAGAATAAATGACACAATGTCATCACACATGACCAACCTCCCTTCCATTGACTCCATCTACACCTCACGCTGCCTCGGCAAGGCCAGCAGCATCATCAAGGACCAGTCTCACCCCCCGGCCACTCCCTCTTCTCCCCTCTCCCATCGGGCAAGAGGTACAGAAGTGTGAAAAACGCACACACCTCCAGATTCAGGGGCAGTTTCTTCCCAGCTGTTATCAGGCAACTGAACCATCCTACCACAACCAGAGAGCGGTGCTGAACGACTATCTACAGCATTGGTGACCCTCGGACTATCCTTGATCGGACTTTGCTGGCTTTACCTTGCACTAAACGTTATTCCCTTATCATGTATCTGTACACCTGTGGAAAGATCAAAACATTTTTGCAGCGTTCACATGGCAAGATAGAAAACTAAACTAGACAGCGATGAGGCCGTATTTAAAATGTATTGTGTTCAGTTATGGTCACCCTGTTATAGCTAGAATGTCATTCAGCTGGGAATAGTGTAGGGAAGATTTACGAGGATGTTGCCAGGAATAGAGGGTCTGAGCTGTGGGGAGAGGTTGAGTAGGCTGGGACTCTATTCCCTGGAGCGCAGGAGGATGAGGGGTGATCTTATAGAGGTGTATAAGATCATCATAAGAATAGATAGGATAAATGCACAATCTTTTCCCCAGAGGATTCATGATCCAGAAAACATAGGTTCATGTTTAGGGGAGGAAAGATTTAATAGGAATCTGAGGGGCAAACTGCCCCATGCCAACCGACATGCCCCATTTCCAGGACAAGGGGTCACAGCTTAAGGATAAGGGGGAAATCCTTTAAAACCGAAATGAGAAGAACTTTTTTCACACGGAGAGTGGTGAATCTCTGGAACTCTCTGCCACAGAAGGTAGTCGAGGCCACAGTTCATTGGCTATATTTAAGAGGGAGTTAGATGTGGCCCTTGTGGCTAAGGGGATCAGGGGGTATGGAGAGAAGGCAGGTACGGGATACTGAGTTGGATGATCAGCCATGATCATATTGAATGGCGGTGCAGGCTCGAAGGGCCGAATGGCCTACTCCTGCACCTAATTTCTATGTTTCTATGTTGTATGTTACACTAGTCCCACCTGCCTGCGTTGGCCCATATCCCTCTAAACCTGTCCTATCCATGTACCTGTCTGAATGTTTCTTAAACGTTGGGATAGTCCCAGCCTCAACCACCTCCTCCGGCAGCTCGTCCCACCACCCTATGTGTGAAAAATGTTCCCTTCAGAGTCAGAGTCAGAGTCAGAGTCAGAGAGTCAGAGTCAATTTAATTGTCATTTGGACCCCTGGAGGTCCAAACGAAATGCCGTTTCTGCAGCCATACATTACATACAAATAGACCCCAGACACAACAATAATTACAATTAACATAAACATCCATCACATAGCTGTGATGGAAGGCCAAATAAACTTATCTCTCCACTGCACTCTCCCCCCCCCCCCCGATGTCAGAGTCAAAGTCAAAGTCCCCAGCTGGCGATGGCGATTGTCCCGCGGCCATTAAAGCCACGCCGGGTGGTGCGAGGTCGCACACCGGGTCTTGGTGTTAGAGCCCCCGGCGTGCGCTCGCAGAGTCCGCGGCCATTCCAGCCGCGCGGGGCAGTGGTGTCAGGCCCCGCTCCAGGAGCTCTTCAACCCCGCAACTCGGGCGGGAGAAGTCGCCGTTGCAGGAGCCCTGAGAAGCGGTCTCCTTCCAAGGAGCCGTGGGCTCCCGGCGCCGCCGTCCACAGACCTGTCGTTGGAGCCTCCGACTCTCCGGCAGCAGCAGCAGCAGCAGCAGCACTCCTCCACCGCTCCAACCGCTCCGGTCTCGGCCAGCTCCGCGACGGCAACGGTGAGTCGGCACCTGAGTCCCCGGTCTCTTCCTGTTGGAGGCCGCTCCTCGTTGCGGCCTCAACGACAGCTGAGACCCGACGAGAAAAGGTCGGGTCTCCAGTGCAGGGAGAGATTCAAAAAGTTCCCCCCCCCCCCCCCTCCCCCCCCCCCCCCCACACACACCCCAACATAAAATAACAAAAACTACATAAAAACACAGACAAAAATAATAAAAACGCGGACAGGCTGCAGAGGCCGCTGCTGGCCAGAGTCGCGCCGCCTACCAGTAACCTTCAGGTTTCTAGTAAATCTCCCCCCCCCCCCCCCCCACCTTAAACCCGTGTCCTATGATTCCTGATTCCCCTACTCTGGGCAAGAGACTCTGTGCGTCTACCCGATCTATTCCTCAAATGCTTCCTCTCTTCTCCACGCTCCCATTCAGCCAGAATGTACATCGCAAAAGTTTTAACTCCATAATGGTCCAATTCTAAAACCCGGGCAGACAGACTGGGTAGTGAGAGGATACTGGAGTGGACCAACAGCACCATCTGATGGCCATGCCCTGCATTGCGGGTATAACTCACAATCAGTCATAGACTGATACAGCGTGGAAACAGGCTCTTCAGCCCAACTTGCCCACACCGGCCAGCGACACTAGTCCCCCCCCCCCCTGCCTGCGCTTGATCTATTTCTCTCCAAGCCTGTCCGATCCATGTACCTGTCCAACAGTTTCTTCAGCGATGGGCTAGTCCCCAGCCTCAACTGCCTCCTCTGGCAGCTTGTTTAAGAAGGAACTGCAGATGCTGGAAAATCGAAGGTACACAAAAAATGCTGGAGAAACTCAGCGGGGTGCAGCAGCATCTATGGAGCGAAGGAAATATTTCCTTCGCTCCATAGATGCTGCTGCACCCGCTGAGTTTCTCCAGCATTTTTGTGTGTCCTCTGGCAGCTCGTTCCATACACCCCACCACCCTCTGTGTGAAAAAGTTACCCCTCGGATTCCTATTCAATCTTTTCCACTTCACCTTGAACCTGTGTCCTCTGGGCCTTGATTCCCCTACTCTGGGCAAGAGACTCTGTGCGTCTACCCGATCTATTTCTCTCTTGATTTTGTACACCTCTATAAGATCACCCCTCATCCTCCTGCGCTCCATGGAATAGAGACCCAGCCTACTCAACCTCTCCCTATAGCTCGCACCCTCTAGTCCTGGCAACATCCTTGTGAATCTTCCCTGTGCCCTTTGACAACAGGGACTTGGCAACATTTTTCCTATAACATATATGTTGTA
>JAWMAR010000522.1:548393-656817 GCA_036785375.1 Leucoraja ocellata
CAGTCAGCTGGAAGACATGTTCCCGATGTTGGGGGGTCCAGAACCCAGGGGTCACACAGTTTAAGAATAAGAGTAAGCCATTTAGAACGGAGACGAGGAAACACTTTTTCTCACAGAGAGTGGTGAGTCTGCGGAATTCTCTGCCTCAGAGGGCGATGGAGGCAGGTTCTCTGGATGCTTTCAAGAGAGAGCTAGATAGGGCTCTTAAAAATAGCGGGGTCAGGGGATATGGGGAGAAGGCAGGAACGGGGTACTGATTGGGGATGATCAGCCATGATCACATTGAATGGCGGTGCTGGCTCGAAGGGCCGAATGGCCTCCTCCTGCACCTATTGTCTATTTTCACTGTTCCTCGGTACATGTGACAATCAACTGCACTCGGAGTGGTGGGTGTCTGGAACTCACTGCCAGGGTGATGGAGGCAGATATGCTGGTGGTGTTTAACATTAAGATTGTTCCCGATGTTGGGGAAGTCCAGAACAAGGGGTCACAGTTTAAGGATAAGGGGGAAATCTTTAAGGACCGAGATGAGAAAAACATTTTTCGCACAGAGAGTGGTGGATCTGTGGAATTCTCTGCCACAGAAGGTAGTTGAGGCCACGGTTCATTGGCTATATTTAAGAGGGAGTTAGATGTGGCCCTTGTGGCTAAAGGGATCGGGGGTATGGAGAGAAGGCAGGTACAGGATACTGAGTTGGATGATCAGAAATGATCACATTGAATGGCGGTGCAGGCTCGAAGGGCCGAATGGCCTACTCCTGCACCTAATTTCTATGTTTCTATGTTTAACAGGCTTTTGGATGTGGATATGGATTGCATACAGGCAGAAAATATTGGCCAAAACAGGACTTCTCTTCAGAGAGGGGTTGTTTTCCCACCGTTTTTGATACAAAGAATTTAATCTCAATTTGTGAGATACAGAATGTGAGATATTCGAATTATGATGGGTTTTTAGTTTTTTTTTTAGTTTTTAGAGATACAGCGCAGAAAGACTGAGTCCGCGCCGACCAGCGATCCCCGCACATCAACGCCATCCTACATGATAGAGCCAATTTATATTTACACCAAGCCAATTAACCTGCAAACATGTACGGCTTTGGAGTGTGGGAGGAGACCGAAGATCTCGGGAAAACCCACGCATGTTAAACTCGCGTGCAGAAGGTGCCCATGGTCAGGGTCGAACCGGGGTCTCTGGCGCTGTAACATAGAAACATAGCAACATAGACAATTGATGCAGGAGAGGGCCCTTCGGCCCTTCGAGCCAGCACCGCCACTCAATATGATCATGGCTATTCATCCTAAATTAGTTCCCCGTTCTTGCTTTCTCCCCATATCCCTTTGTTTTGTTCGCCCAAAGAACTAATAACTCTTTCTTGAAAACATCCAGAGAACCGGCCTCCACTGCCTTCTGTGGCAGAGATTTCCACAGATTTACAACTCTCTGGGTCACAGCTTAAGGATAAGGGGGAAATCCTTTAAAACCGAGATGAGAAGAACTTTTTCACACCGAGAGTGGTGAATCTCTGGAACTCTCTGCCACAGAGGGTAGTTGAGGCCAGTTCATTGGCTATATTTAAGAGGGAGTTAGATGTGGCCCTTGTGGCTAAAGGGGATCAGGGGGTATGGAGAGAAGGCAGGTACGGGATACTGAGTTGGATGATCAGCCATGATCATATTGAATGGCGGTGCAGGCTCGAAGGGCCGAATGGCCTACTCCTGCACCTAATTTCTATGTTTCTATGTTTCTAAAATGTTTTTCCTCATCTCAGTCCTAAATGGCCTACCCTCATTCTTAAACTGTGTGTGACCCTAGTTCTGGACTCGGGAACATTTTTAACATCGGGAACATTTTTCCTGCATCTAGCCTGCCCAATCCGTTAAGAATTTTACATGTTTCTATAAGATACCCTCTCATCCTTCTAAATTCCAGTGAATACAAACCCGATCGGTGATCTGAGTGGCCGAAGGGCCTGTTTCCGTGCTGTATCTTTAAACTAAACTAAACCAAACTAAGACAAATCATGATTTAATTTTAGGGAAGGATATTTTCAATGTTCCATTACAATCAGGGAAGTTTTCTTTCATTTATTCCCAGTTTGTGAAATTCGGAAAAATGTGATATTGCACAGAGTGTTGGAGTAACTCAGGGCGGGTCAGGCAGCATCTGTGGAGAACGTGGATAGGTGACGTTTCACAGAGTGCTGGAGTAACTCAGCGGGTCAGGCAGCATCTGTGGAGAACATGGATAGGTGACGTTTCACAGAGTGCTGGAGTAACTCAGCGGGTCAGGCAGCATCTGTGGAGAACATGGATAGGTGACGTTTCACAGAGTGCTGGAGTAACTCAGCGGGTCAGGCAGCATCTGTGGAGAACATGGATAGGTGACTTTTAGTGTTGAAACTTATGCCCCTGTCCCACTTAGGAAACCTGAACGGAAACCTCTGGAGACTTTGCTCCCCACCCATGGTTTCCGTGCGGTTCCCGGAGGTTTTTGTCAGTCTCCCTACCTGCTTCCACTACCTGCAACCTCTGGCAACCACCTGCAACAGAGACATGTGTGTACAGAGTGGGAAGGAGAGAGGTGGTGTGTTTAGAGAGAGAGAAATAAAGAGGAAGAGAGCTGGTGAATGTACAGAGAGGCCGGCATGGTGGCGCAGCGGTAGAGTTGCTGCCTCACAGCGCCGGAGACCCAGGTTCCATCCTGACCACGGGTGCTGCCTGTACGGAGTTTGTACGTTCTCCCCGTGACCTGCGTGGGTTTTCTCCAGGTGCTCCGGTTTCCTCCACACTCCAAAGACGTGCAGGTTTGTAGGTTAATTGGCTTCGATAAAATTATACTTTGTCCCTCGTGTTAGGATAGTGTTGGTGTGCGGGGTGATCGCTGGTTGGTGCGGACGTGGTGGGCCGAAGGGCCTGTTTCTGCTATGCATCTCTAAAGTCTAAAGGGTTAAGGGCCTGTCCCACGAGCATGCGGCAGCACGCCCAAACCGGAAGCGGGGGCTGCGGGGAGGTCGAGTGATCCCGTACGAGTTGACGTGAAGTTCGAGCGAAGTCCGCGGGAAGTTCGCGCGTGATGTATGGCGTCAAGACGCTGTATACGGTGTCAAGACGCTGTGTACGCCCGTCGAGGCGGTGCGTACAGCCTCAATGCGGCTGCGGGCCGGCAGGCCGTTGCTGCGCGGAATTTTTGAACACGGTCAGTTTTTCGGAGCCCCGCGCAATGTCGGGACCAGCTCCGCACAACTCCATACGGCTCCGGCGATCGAAGTGGGACTCGCCCCGCGAGGCCATACGGCTCAAGCGACCACGTTAGGTCGCGCTTGCCGCGTGGAGTTGCATGCTCGTGGGACAGGCCCTTAAGGCAGCAACTAGTTCAAGGAGTTTACATCTGGAATTAGTAGATATTCAGGAAAGAGTTACATATTATAAACACAAATCAAATGATAAACTAACAGTTGCTTGTTTAGTTTAGTTGAGTTTCATTTAAGTTTATTGTCACGTGTACTGAGGTCCAGTGCAAGTTGGCGTGCAGGTACAGCAGGCAGTGAACAAAGCTAATGGAATGTTGGCCTTCATAACAAGAGGATTTCGGTATAGGGGTAAAGAGGTTCTTCTGCAGTTGTATAGGGCTCTGGTGAGACCACATCTGGAGTATTGTGTACAGTTTTGGTCTCCTAATTTGAGGAAGGACATCCTTGTGATTGAGGCAGTGCAGCGTAGGTTCACCAGATTGATCCCTGGATGGCGGGACTGTCATATGAGGAAAGATTGAAAAGACTAGGCTTGTATTCACTGGAGTTTAGAAGGATGAGGGATATCTTATAGAAACATATAAAATTATAAAAGGACTGGACAAGCTAGATGCAGGAAAAATGTTCCCAATGTGGGGCGAGTCCAGAACCAGGGGCCACAGTCTTAGAATAAAGGGGAGGTCATTTAAGACTGAGGTGAGAAAAAACATTTTCACCCAGAGAGTTGTGAATTTGTGGAATTCCCTGCCACAGAGGGCAGTGGAGGCCAAGTCACTGGATGGATTTAAGAGAGAGTTAGATAGAGCTCCGGGGGCTGGTGGAGTCAAGGGATACAGGAGAAGGCAGGCACAGGTTATTGATAGGGGATGATCAGCCATGATCACAATGAATGGCGGTGCTGGCTCGAAGGGCCGAATGGCCTCTTCCCTGCACCTATTTTCTATGTTTCTATGTTTCTAAAAGTTTTTTGGTTGCGTGCTATCCAGTCAGTGGAAAGACAATACATGATTACAATCGAGCCGTCCGCAGTGTACAGATACAGGATAAAGGGGTTAATGTGACTTTTATTTAGTTCAAGATAAAGTACAATAAAGACTGATTAAAGATAGACCATGGTCTCCAATAAGGTAGATAGTAGTTCAGGACCGCTCTCTGGTTGTGGTAGGATGGTTCAGTTGCCTGATAACAGCCGGGAAGAAACTGTCCCTGAATCTGGAGGTGTGCGTGTTCACACTTCTGTACCTCTTGCCCGATGGGAGAGGGGAGAAGAGGGAGTGACCGGGGTGAGACTGGTCCTTGATGATGCTGCTGGCCTTGCCGAGGCAGCGTGAGGTGTAGATGGAGTCAATGGAAGGGAGGTCGGTTTGTGCGATGGTCTGGGCTGCGTCCACAATAACATCGGGAACATGTTTCCTGCCTCTAGCGTGTCCAAACCTTTACAATCTTATATGTTTCAATGAGATATCCTCTCATCCTTCTAAACTCCAGAGTGTACAAGCCCAGCTGCTCCATTCTCTCAGCATATGACAGTCCCGCCATCCCGGGAATTAACCTTGTAAACCTACGCTGCACTCCCTCAATGGCAAGAATGTCCATTCATCCATGCGATGATTTTTCCACACGTCGGGAGTCGTTGTTGACTCAAGAGTAACTCGGGAGAGGAACGTGGTAACTCGGGAAAGGAACGTGGTAACTCGGAAGAGAACTTGGTACATCGCAGAAATGAGAAGTAAACGGCAAACTTAGACATACACGTGGTAACTCGTTTAAACTCGTGAACATAAACTTGGAATCTCGTAGACAACCGCGAGTTTGATTTTTTCTTTCACTGGGGAGCGCCCCGTGAGGCAGGCCCATTAATAAACTTATATGTTTCAATAAGATCCTTCTAAATTCCAGAGTACCTTATAGAAATCGTAGAAACTTACAAATTCTAAAGGGGTTGGACAGGCTAGATGCAGGTAGATTGTTCCCGATGTTGGGGAAGTCCAGAACAAGGGGTCACAGTTTAAGGATAAGGGGGAAATCATTTAAGACCGAGATGAGAAAAACATTTTTCACACAGAGAGTGGTGAATCTGTGGAACTCTCTGCCACAGAAGGTAGTTGAGGCCACAGTTCATTGGCTATATTTAAGAGGGGGTTAGATGTGGCCCTTGTGGCTAAAAGGATGAGGGGGTATGGAGAGAAGGCAGGTACAGGATACTGAGTTGGATGATCAGCCATGATCATATTGAATGGCGGTGCTGGCTCGAAGGGCCGAATGGCCTACTCCTGCACCTATTGTCTATGTTTCTAAGTTACTCACGTTCTGACTGTCTACCCAGTGTGTTGTGCCTCTTGTAATGAGTGTGTTTTCTCTCTCCCTTCCCCTCTCCCACAGGGGTCGAGGTTCCACGCATCCCGTCGGGAGAAATACGGGAACGTCTTCAAGACCCACCTGCTCGGCCGCCCCTTGATTCGGGTGACGGGCTCGGAGAACGTGAGGAAGATCCTGATGGGAGAACACACGCTGGTGAGCAGCCAGTGGCCGCGGAGCACCAGGATGCTGCTGGGGACCACCAGCCTCATCAACTCCATCGGAGACATCCACCGCCACAAGAGGAAGGTGAGCACTTAAAAGGGCCCTGCGCCAGCTCTTAAAAGGGTAATGCGCACACATCTCCCTCCGTAAAAGGGCAACGCACACCAACTCGTCCTCCTTAAAAGGGCAATGCACCCCTCAAAAGGGGTCTCCTCTCTTCCTCCTTAAAGGGCAATGCACCCCTCTCTCCTGTCTCAACGAACCCCCTCTTTCCCTCCTTAATTAGGGGCAATGAACCCGCTCTCCCTTCTTAAAAGGTCAACACACTTTGACATAGAAACATAGAAAATAGGTGCAGGAGTAGGCCATTCGGCCCTTCGAGCCTGCACCGCCATTCAATATGATCATGGCTGATCATCCAAACTCGGTATCCCGTACCTGCCTTCTCTCCATACCCCCTGATCCCTTTAGCCACAAGGGCCACATCTAACTCCCTCTTAAATATAGCCAATGAACTGGCCTCAACTACCTTCTGCAGCAGAGAGTTCCACAGATTCACCACTCTCTGTATGAACATTTTTTTTCTCATCTCGGTCCTAAAGATTTCCCCCTTATCCTTAAACTGTGACCCCTTGTTCTGGACTTCCCCAACATCGGGAACAATCTTCCTGCATCTAGCCTGTCCAACCCCTTAAGAATTTTGTAAGTTTCTATAAGATCCCCCCTCAATCTTCTAAATTCTAGCGAGTACAAGCCGAGTCTATCCAGTCTTTCGTCATATGAAAGTCCTGACATCCCAGAAATCAGTCTGGTGAACCTTCTCTGTACTCCCTCTATGGCAATAATGTTTTTCCTCAGATTAGGAGACCAAAACTGTACGCAATACTCCAGGTGTGGTCTCACCAAGACCCTGTACAACTGCAGTAGAACCTCCCTGTTCCTATACTCAAATCCTTTTGCTATGAATGCTAACATACCATTCGCCTTCTTCACTGCCTGCTGCACCTGCATGCCTACTTTCAATGACTGGTGTACCATGACACCCAGGTCTCGCTGCATCTCCCCTTTTCCTAATCGGCCACCATTCAGATAATAGTCTGCTTTCCTGTTTTTGCCACCAAAGTGGATAACCTCACATTTATCCACATTATACTGCATCTGCCATGCATTTGCCCACTCACCCAGCCTATCCAAGTCACCTTGCAGCCTCCTAGCATCCTCCTCACAGCTAATACTGGCCCCCCAGCTTCATGTCATCCGCAAACTTGGAAATGTTGCATTCAATTCCCTCGTCTAAATCATTAATATATATTGTAAATATCTGGGGTCCCAGCACTGAGCCTTGAGGTACCCCACTAGTCACTGCCTGCCTACTTAGCACAACCCATCTCCTCAAAGGGGCAATGCATCCCCTCTCGTTCCTTAAAGGGGCAATGCATCCCCCCCCTCCCACCTTAATGGGGCAATGTATCCCCTCTCCCTCCTTAAAGGGGCAATGTGTCCCTTCTCCCTCCTTAAAGGGGCAATGTGTCCCTTCTCCCTCCTTAAAGGGGCAATGCATCCCTTTTAAGGAGATAGGGTGCACCATTTCATGAGGGGGTGCATTGCCCCTGTCTACACACAGACTGGGTAGACAGTCAGAATGTGTGTACTCTGGATGAGAGAGTAGGATAACATAGAACTAGTGTTTGGATGGGGTGATCGATGGTGGGCGCGGACTCGGTGGGCTGAAGGGCCTGTGTCCGCGTTGCAATTACAGTCAAGTCAAACTCAAGTGATCAACACCAAATGCTGGAGTAACTCAGCGGGACAGGCAGCATCTCTGGAGAGAAGGAACGGGTGACGTTTCAGGTCGAGATCCTTCTTCAGACACAAACTCAAGTGTGATAGATGGAGGTGTGCATTCAGGTAGAAAGGCGATTTAAAAGAGATGATAGGTTGTATTATGTGGTCGTAGATGCTTTAGGGATGGCACGGTGGCGCAGCGGTAGAGTCAGGGGATATGGGGAGAAGGCAGGAACGGGGGACTGATTGGGGATGATCAACCATGATCACATTGCAGGCGGTGCTGGCTCGAAGGGCCGAATGGCCTCCTCCTGCACCTGTTGTCTATTGTCTATTGAGGTTTACCAGAATGATGCCTGGAGGGTATTAGCTACAGGGACAGACTTAGATTGTTTTCTCTGGAACGCCAGAGATTGAGGGGAGTATATAAAACGATGAGAGACGTAGATAGGGTAGACAACCAGAACCTTTTTAAAAGGATAGAAATGTCCAACACTTGAAGGTGAAAGGGGCAAAGTTTAAAGGAGGTGTGCGGGGCAGGTTTTTACACAGAGGGTGGTGGGTGCCTGGAACGCATTGTTAGGGCTGGTGGTGGAGGCAGATATGATAGTGGTGTTTAAGAGGCTTTTGGACAGGCACATGGATATGCAGGGAATTAAGGGATATGGATCCCTTAAGTGCAGGCAGATATGAGTTAGGCATCATATTCAGCACAGACATTATGGGCCGAAGGGCCTGTTCCCGTGCTGTACTGTTCTATTGTCCAGTATCAAATGTCCATCACCCTTATTCTCACCTGTGTCGGGGGTTATGGGGAGAAGGCAGGAGAACGGGGTTGAGCGGGAGAGATAGATCAATAGACATAGAAACACAGAAAATAGGTGCAGGGGTAGGCCATTCGGCCCTTCGAGCCTGCACCGCCATTCAATATGATCATGGCTGATCATCCAACTCAGTATCCTGTACCTGCCTTCTCTCCATACCCCCTGATCCCTTTAGCCACAAGGGCCACATCTAACTCCCTCTTAAATATAGCCAACGAACTGGCCTCAACTACCCTCTGCGGCAGAGAGTTCCAGAGATTTACCACTCTCTGTGTAAAAATTGATTTTCTCATCTCGGTCCTAAAAGACTTCCCTCTTATCCTTAAGCTGTGACCCCTAGTTCTGGACTTCCCCAACATCGGGAATAATCATCCTGCATCTAGCCTGTCCAACCCCTTAAGAATTTTGTAAGTTTCTATAAGATCCCCCCTCAATCTTCTGAATTCTAGCGAGTACAAGCCGAGTCTTTCTTCATATGAAAGTCTTGACATCCCAGGAATCAGTTTGGTGAACCTTCTCTGTACTCCCTCTATGGCAAGAAAGTCTTTCCTCAGATTAGGAGACCAAAACTGTACGCAATACTCCAGGTGTGGTCTCACCAAGACCCTGTACAACTGCAGCAGAACCTCCCTGCTCTTATACTCAAATGGATATGCAGGGAATATGCAGACAATAGACAATAGACAATAGACAATAGACAATAGGTGCAGGAGGAGGCCATTCAGCCCTTTGAGCCAGCACCGCCATTCAATGTGATCATGGCTGATCATCCACAATCAGTACCTCGTTCCTGCCTTCTCCCCATATCCCCTGACTCCGCTACCTTTAAGATTGAATGGATTGAATGGCGGAGTAGACATTGATTGAATGGCGGAGTAGACATTGATTGAATGGCGGAGTAGACTCAATGGGCTGAATGGATCCATTAACCTATGCTGGTGCAGCGGTAGAGTTGCTGCCTTACAGCGCCAGAGACCCGGGTTCGATCCTGACTGGGATAAACGGATATACCTTTGGAAAGGAGACGAGGACGAGTTTCTTCAGAGGGTGGTGAATCTGTGGAATTCATTGCCTCAGACGGCTGTGGAGACCAAGTCAGTGGGTAAAATTAAGGCGGAGATTTTTGATTAGTGCGGGTGTCAGAGGTTATGGGGAGAAGGCAAGAGAAGGGGGTTAGGAGGGAGAGATAGATCAGCCATGATTGAATGGTGGAGTAGACTTGACGGGCCGAATGGCCTAATTCTGGTCCAAGACCGTATGAACTGACTGGTCAACGTTGGCCCCAGTGTGTGTGGGATAGCGCTAGTGTATGGGGCCAGCACAGATTCGGAGGGCTGAAGGGCCTGTTTCCCCGCTGCATCTCTAAGGTCTGAATACTTCCCCTTCACATCTCCTTGAAACTTTGCCCACTCCAAATACTCCTCAGTGGTGGCCCAGTGGCCCAGCGGCAGAGTTGCTGCCTCACAGCGCCGGGGATCCAGGTTCAATCCTAACCTTGGGCTCTTACTGCGCGGAGTTTGCACGTTCTCCCCGTGACCGCGCGGGTTTTCCCCGGGTGCTCTGGTTTTCCTCCCACATCCCAGAGACGTGCAGGTTCGTCGGCTGATGGGCCCTCTGCAAATTGTCCTGGTTGTGAGAGGAGTGGATGTGAAAATGGGATAACATAGAATTACTGTGCACCGTGTGGTCGCTGGTTGGCATGGACTCGGTGGGCCGAAGGGCCTGTTTCCACGCTGTATCTCTAAAGTCTGAAAGACTAAAAGTTTGAGAGCAGAAGGGGGCCAAATGCAAGCCACAGGGACCAGCTAAGCATGACAATTGATGGTGTTATTTTGTGCATTGTGAGCTGTTTTGGGCCCCATATCTGAGGAAGGATGTGCCGGCTCTGGAGAGAGTCCAGAGGAGGTTTACGAGAATTATCCCAGGAATGAGTGGGTTAACATACGATGAGCGTTTGTCGGCACTGGGCCTGTGCTCGCTGGAGTTTAGAAGGATGAGCGGGGAATGCATTGAAAGGTACAGAATAGTGAAAGGCCTGGGTAGAGTGGATGTGGAGAGGATGTTTCCACCAGTGGGAGAGTCTAGGACCAGAGGGCACAGTCTCAGAATTAAAGGGCGTACCTTTAGGAAGGAGATGAGGAGGAATTTCTTTAATCAGAGGGTGGTGAATCTGTGGAATTCATTGCCACAGAGGGCTGTGTCATTGGATATGTTTAAGGCGGAGATTGACAGATTCTTGCTTAGTGCGGGTGTCAGGGGTTAAGGGGAGAAGGCAGGAGAATGGGGTTGGGAGCAAACGATAGATCAGCCGCGAGTGAATGCCGGAATAGACTTGATGGGCCGAATGGGCGATGGCCGGACTTCTGAACTACTGACCGGCATGGACATGTAGGGCCGAAGGGCCTGTTTTTATGCTGCATGCATGGCTCCATGGCTCTGCAACCCACTGCAGTGTTCCTTTCCATGTCGAGCTGTAGTGGTGCAGAAGTGGCTGTAGGGGGAGCAGTTGTTACATATAACACAGAGGAGCTGCTGATCCAGATAGCTGCCCTTATATTATTAAAACATTCAACCATAAAGTCACACACACACACACACACATATATATATATATTACTTTGTATATTAATGAATTGGACAAGGGGATTGAAGGCTTTGTGGCTAAGTTTGTGAATGATATGAAAATAGATGAAAGGGCAGGTAGTGTAGAGAAAGCAGGGACTCGGTTCGGCAATTTGAGCACCCTGGAGTGGAAAAGACTACAAAAAGTAGTAAACACTGCCCAGTCCATCATCGGCTCTGACTTTCCTTCCATCGAGGGGATTTATCACAGTCGCTGCCTCAAAAAGGCTGGCAGTATCATCAAAGACCCACACCATCCTGGCCACACACTCATCTCCCTGCAACCTTCAGGTAGAAGGTACAGGAGCCTGAAGACTGCAACAACCAGGTTCAGGAATAGCTACTTCCCCACAGCCATCAGGCTATTAAACCTGGCTCGGACAAAACTCTGATTATTAATAACCACTTTCTGTTATTTGCACTTTATCAGTTTATTTATTCATGTGTGTGTATATATTTATATTATGGTATATGGACACACTGACCTGTATTGTATTGTAGTAAATGCCTATGTTCTGTGTGCTGAAGCAAAGCAAGAATTTCATTGTCCTATCAGGGACACATGACAATAAACTCACTTGAACTTGAACTTGAAGGACTTGGACAGGTTGGGAGAGTGGGCAGAGAAGTGGCAGATGGAATATAGTGTAGCAAAGTGTGGAGTCGTGCATTTTGGACGTAGGATTAAAGGCGTAGACTATTTTCTAAATGGGGAGAGAATCCAGAAATCGGAGGTGCAAAAGGGACTTGGGATTGCTGGTGCAGGATTCCCAAAAAGCTAATCTGCAAGTCAAATCAGTAGTAAAGAAAGCAAACTCAATGCTATTTCGAGAGGGCTTGTATACAATAACAGGGATGTAATGCTGAGGCTCTATAAGGCGCTGGTCAGGCCGCATTTGGAATATTGTGAGCAATTTTGGGTCCCATATCTGAGGAAGGATGTGCTGGCTCTGGAGAGGGTCCAGAGGAGGTTTACAAGAATGATCCCAGGAATGAGTGGGTTAACCTGTGATGAGCGTTTGTCGGCACTGGGCCTGTACTCGCTGGAGTTTAGAAGAGTGAGGGGGGACCTCATTGAAACGTACAGAATAGTGAAAGGCCTGGTTAGAGTGGATTTGGAGAGGAAGTTTCCACTGGTGGGAGAGCCTCGGACCAGAGGGCACAGCCTTAGAATTAGCATGACGCACTTTTAGGAAGGAGATGAGGAAAATGCATTTAATCAGAGGGTGGTGAATCTGTGGAAGTCTTTGCCACAGAAGGCTGTGGAGGCCAAGTCAATCGATATTTTTAAGGCAGAGATAGATAGATTTGTGTTTAAGAAGGAACTGCAGATGCTGGAAAATCGAAGCTACACAAACATGCTGGAGAAACTCAGCGGGTGCAGCAACATCTATGGAGCGAAGGAAATAGGCAACGTTTCGGGCCGAAACCCTTCTTGTGATTAGTACGGGTGTCAGAGGTTTTGGGGAGAAGGCAGGAGACTTGGGTTGGGAGGGAGAGATTGATCAGCCATGATTTAATGGTGGATTGGACTTGATGGGCCGAATGGCATAATTCTACTCCTATCACTTGTGACCTTACGACCTTATAAGAAACAATAGACCTTGAGCAACACACAATGTACTGAAAGAAAAGTAACGGTGGCACAGTGGAACAGTTGGTGGAGCTAATGGGTCACATTGCTGGGTTCGATCCTGACACCAAGTTTAGACAATGGACAATAGACAACAGGTGCAGGAGTAGGCCATTCGGCCCTTCGAACCAAAACACCGCCATTCAATGTGATCATGACTGATCATCCGAAATCAGTACCCCGTTCCTGCCTTCTCCCCATATCCCTTAATTCCGTTCTCCCTAAGAATAAGGAGTAAGCCATTTAGAACGGAGACGAGGAAACATTTTTTCTCACAGAGAGTGGTGAGTCTGTGGAATTCTCTGCCTCAGAGGGCGGTGGAGGCCGGTTCTCTGGATACTTTCAAGAGAGAGCTAGATAGGGCTCTTAAAAATAGCTGAGTCAGGGGATATGGGGAGAAGGCAGGAACGGGGTACTGATTGGGGATGATCAGCCATGATCACATTGAATGGCGGTGCTGGCTCGAAGGTCTGCTCCTGCACCTATTGTCTATTGTCTAAGATTTAAATCTCTCTCTCTCTTGAAAACATCCAGTGAATCGGCCTCCACTGCCTTCAGAGGCAGAGAATTCCACAGATTCGCAACTCTCTGGGTGAAAAGGTTCTTCCTCATCTCAGTCCTAAATGGCTTACCCCGTATTCTTAAACTGTGCGACCCCTGGTTCTGGAGTTGCGTGCTACCAAGTCAGCGGAAAGACGAAACATTATTACAATCGAGCCACTTACAGTGTACATGTCAAGGGATAAAGGGAATAGACTTTAGTGCAAGATAAAATCCAGTAGACGCCCTATGAGGTTGATGCTAGCTCAGGACTGCTCTCTAGTTGTTGCAAGGATGGTTCAGTTGCCTGAATAACAGTTGGAGTGCTGTCTGTGTGGAGTTTGTACGTTCTCCCTGTGACCCCGTGGGTTTTCTCCGGGTGCACTGGTTTCACCCTACACTCCAAAGACGTGCGGGTTTGTAGGTCAATTGGCCCTCTGTGGTCAGCAGTTGAATCTGGGGAGAATTGATCACAATATGTATCGAATCAATGTGTCCGAAGAAGGGTCTCGACCCGAAACGTCACCCATTCATTCTCTCCAGAGATGCTGTCTGTCCCGCTGAGTTACTCTAGCATGTTGTGTCTATCTTTTATGTATAGAATCAAATTGGATTATATAATGGTAGGATTAGTGTAAATTAGTGTCAGTGGTGTGTGTCTCTCAATTAAGCACACCCTTCTTCCCAATACTTCCATCTACATTCCTTCCTCTTCATTCACAATTGGCAATTTTTCAATCCTTTCACACTTTTCGTCCTTTCACCTCTGACCTTTGTACCAGCATTTTCCCACCAAACCCTCCCCCCCCCCTCCCCCCCCCCCCCACATCTGTGTCCTTTTATCATTTAGTCATAAAGTCCACGAGTGTCACAGAGTTTGTTGCCCAGAGTAAGGGAATCCACAACTTCTCCTTTCCATGCGTACATGGTGCATGTGGGTCGGCATGGGCAAGTTGGGCTGAAGGGCCTGTTTCCATGCTGTGTGCCTCTGCGTCTCTGTGACTCTGTGACTATTCAATTTAAAAACTTTATTGGCATGATAAAAAAAACATTGTTATATTGCCAAAGTATAAACATGACATACATATTACTATGACTATGTGTCTGTGTCTCTGTGTCTCTGTGACTCTGTGTCTCTGTGACTCTATGTCTCTGTGTCTCTGTGTCTCTGTGACTGTGTCTCTGTGTGTCTCTGTGACTCTGTGTCTGTGTCTCTGTGTCTCTGTCTCTCTGTGTCTCTGTGACTCCGTGTCTCTGTGTCTCTGTGACTGTGTCTCTGTGTGTCTCTGTGTCTCTGTGTCTCTGTGTCTCTGTGTCTCTGTGTCTGTGTCTGTGTCTCTGTGTCTCTGTGTCTCTGTGTCTCTGTGACTCTGTGACTGTGACTCTGTGTCTCTGTGTCTCTGTGTCTCTCTGTCTCTGTGTCTATGTGACTCTGTGTCTGTGTGTCTGTGTGTCTGTGTCTCTGTGTCCCTGTGTCTCTGTGACTGTGTCTCTGTGACTACGTGACTGTGTCTCCGTGTCTCTGTGTCTCTGTGTCTGTGTGTCTCTGTGTCTCTGTGTCTGTGTGGATCTGTGTTGGATGATCAGCCATGATCATATTGAATGGCGGTGCAGGCTCGAAGGGCCGAATGGCCTACTCCTGCACCTAATTTCTATGTTTCTATGTTTCTATGTGTGTCTCTGTGACTGTGTATCTGTGACTCTGTGTCTCTGTGACTCTGTGTCTCTGTGTCTCTCTCTCTGTGTCTCTGTGTCTCTGTGTCTCTCTCTCTCTCTGTCTATGTGTCTCTGTGTCTCTGTGACTCTGTGTCTCTGTGTCTCTGTGTCTCTGTGTCTCTGTGTCTCTGTGTCTCTCTCTCTCTGTCTCTGTGTCTCTGTGTCTCTCTCTCTCTCTGTCTATGTGTCTCTGTGTCTCTGTGTCTCTGTGTCTCTGTGACTCTGTGTCTCTGTGTCTATGTGACTCTGTGTCTGTGTGTCTGTGTGTCTGTGTGTCTGTGTGACTGTGTCTCTGTGTCTCTGTGTCTGTGTGTCTGTGTGTCTCTGTGTCTCTGTGTCTGTGTGGATCTGTGTTGGATGATCAGCCATGATCATATTGAATGGCGGTGCAGGCTCGAAGGGCCGAATGGCCTACTCCTGCACCTAATTTCTATGTTTCTATGTTTCTATGTGTGTCTCTGTGACTGTGTATCTGTGACTCTGTGACTGTGTATCTGTGACTGTGTCTCTGTGACTATGTGACTCCAAGGCTTGTTGTTTGCCTTCATGTGCAGATCTTTGCCAAGGTGTTCAGCCATGACGCATTGGAGTGCTACCTGCCCAAGATCCAGCAGGCCATCCAGGATGGGATCAGGGAATGGAGCAGCAGTGGCGAGCCCATCACCGTCTACCAGCAGACCAAGAAGTTGACCTTCCGCATCGCCGTGCGGGTCCTGCTGGGCTTCCGCGTGTCCGAGGAGGACCTCGACCTCCTGTCCCAGAGCTTCGAGCAACTGGTGGCCAATCTCTTCTCCTTGCCGCTCGACTTTCCCTTCAGTGGCTACAGGAAGGTAGGCGGCAGCGTTAAGAACTCAGAATAAGTCAGAATTAAAGTGCGTGTCTGCCTCAGAAGGCAGTGGAGGCCGATTCTCTGGATGCTTTGAAAGAATGAATGAATGAATGAATGAATAGGTTTGTTGGCCAAGTATTCACATACAAGGAATTTGCCTTGGTGCTCCACCAACAAGTGACAACATGACATACAGTGACAGTTAGGAAAGACACATAAAACATTAAACATCAACAATAAAACATTATTGAGTAAACATGTGGATTAAATAAAATAAAAGGAGGCTACAGATTTTTGGTTATTGAGAAGAGAGAGTTAGATAGGGCTCTTAAAGATAGTGGAGTCAGGGGATATTGGGAGAAGGCAGGAACGGGGTACTGATTGTGGATGATCAGCCATGATCACATTGAATGGCGGTGCTCGCTTCATCTCCGTTCTAAACGGCTTACCCCTTATTCTCAAACAGTCTCGGCGATCGCTTCGCCCAACACCTCCGCTCGGTCCGCAATAACCAACCTGATCTCCCGGTGGCTCAGCACTTCAACTCCCCCTCCCATTCCGAATCTGACCTTTCTGTCCTGGGCCTCCTCCATGCCCAGAGTGAGTCCCACCGCAAATTGGAGGAGCAGCACCTCATATTTCGCTTGGGTAGTTTACACCCCAGTGGTATGAACAGTGACTTCTCCAATTTCAGGTAGTCCCTGCTTTCTCCGTCCTTCCCCTCCCCTTCCCAGCTCTCCCACAGCCCACTGTCTCCGCCTCCTCCTTTCTTCTTCCCCCCCCCCCGACATAAGTCTGATCCCAAAACGTCGCCAATTCCTTCTCTCCATAGGTGCTGACTCACCCGCTGAGTTTCTCCAGCATTTTGTGTCCACCTTCGATTCACAGTGGCACAGAGGCTGGCAAGCTGCTAAGAAAGGAACAGGTTTATAGATACCACAGTGCAGAAAGCAGGAATCCCAGGTTTCGCAGGTTCCTTAGAACACATTAGTGTAATATGTCACCAGCTTCAGGCAGCCAAGCTCGAGAGAAGAGATCTGCTTGCAGTGTTTTTGGGCCTGGCAAATGCATTTGGACCTGTGCCACAGAGTCTTATTTGGAATGCTTTAGAATACTTTAGAGTTCCAGGATCAATAGTATGTTTCCAAGATGCCCAAATGTGTTTTGGTACAGCAGACTTCACAGTGGCGCAGCGGTAGAGTTGCTGCCTTACAAACGAATGCAGCGCCAGAGACCTGGCTTACCCCTTACCCAGAGGGCGGTGGAGGCCGGTTCTCTGGATACTTTCAAGAGAGAGCTAGATAGGGCTCTTGAAGATAGCGGAGTCAGGGGATATGGGGAGAAGGCAGGAACGGGGTACAGATTGGGGATGATCAGCCATTGTCACATTGAATGGCGGTGCTGGCTCGAAGGGCTGAATGGCCTCCTCCTGCACCTATTGTCTATTGTCTATTGTGTTACAAGCTTAATGATGGGTTAGGATGAGTGGAAGATGGGATTCTGGTGTTTAGCATTTGTTAGAATGAGCTAATTGTCTGCAGCTTTCTTTATTTTGTAGATATTTGTAGCACAGGTGGTGAAAGCAGGTAGTGAGTGGGTTGTTCTAGGCCTACGGCACAGAGTCTCTTGCCCAGAGTAGGGCACTCGAGGACCAGAGGACAAAGTTTCAAGGTGAAGGGGAAAAGATTTAACAGGAATCCGAGGGGTAACTTTTTCACACAGGGTGGGTGCATGGAACGAGCTGCCAGAGGAGGTTATTGAGGCTGGGA
Source organism: Leucoraja ocellata (assembly GCA_036785375.1). Lineage (NCBI taxonomy): Eukaryota > Metazoa > Chordata > Chondrichthyes > Rajiformes > Rajidae > Leucoraja > Leucoraja ocellata. The sequence goes on from JAWMAR010000522.1 coordinate 565,886, forward strand.
CTATCCCATCATTTAAGAAACAGTTGGACAGGTACATGGATAGGACAGGTTTGGAGGGATATGGACCAAGCGCAGGCAAGTGTGACTGGGGTAGCTGGGACATAGTTGGCCGGTATGGGCGAGTTGGGCCGAAGGGCCTGTTTCCACACTGTATTAATCTATGATTCTATAACTCTATATCAGAACCAACTGTTGTGGCTTCATGCGATGTTGTGGGCCTAACTCGCTGAAACACAATGAACGTTCCCGATGTTGGTGGGAGTCCAGAATCTGGGGCCACAGTTTAAGAATAAGGGGCAAGCCATTTAAAAAGGAGATGAGGAAACACTTCTTCACACAGGGAGTTGTGAGTCTGTGGAATTCTCTGCCTCAGAGGGCGATGGAGGCAGGTTCTCTGGATGCTTTCAAGAGAGAGCTAGATATGGCTCTTAAAGATAGCGGAGTCCTTAAGAATGGAAAAACACCAGGACCAGACGGATTCAGTAATGAATTTTATAAATGTTTTCACGACATAGTTACACCACGTCTACAGAAAATGTATACATACGCTTTTAAAGAACAAATCTTACCTGAAACACTAGCGGAATCAACGATCACATTAATACTTAAAAAATATAAAGATATAGAAGAACCAGGCTCATATAGAGCTATTGCTTTGTTAAATACTGATCAAAAAATATTAGCGAAAACACTAGCTGGAAGACTGTCAATATGTTAGTAAATTAATAAATGAGGATCAAACGGGATTTATACCTAAGAGACATTCATTTAATAACCTGAGACGTTTGCTTAACATAATGCATTCACATAAACCTCAAGAACAAGAGTTATCTATCATTTCATTGGACGCAGAAAAAGCGTTTGATCAAGTAGAATGGGATTATATGATTAAATTATTGAAAAAATTTCAAATGGGACAGAACTTCATCGCATGGATAAAATTATTATATAACAAACCCACGGCTAGAATATTATCTAATAATATACTCTCTACGAAATTCCAATTATCAAGGGGCAATAGACAAGGATGTTCATTATCACCGCTGTTATTTGCTCTGGTAATTGAACCTTTAGCTGAAAAAATCAGAACACACCCGGATATTTATGGTTATAATACAAAATATTCAAATAACATAATATCTTTATATGCAGCCGATGTACTACTGTACATCACAAAACCCCAAATCAGTATACCAAACATATTAAATCTAATTGAGGACTTTGGATCTTTCTCAGAATACAGAATAAATTAGAACAAAAGTGAAATTATGTCGATAAAACCGAAAGACTCAACACATCTCTTGAAATTTCCCTTTAAAATAGCCACAGAAAAAATTTAATATTTAGGAATTGAAATCACTAGAAATTATCACGCTATGTTTAATGCCAATTATAGCCCCTTACTTAAGAAACTAAATAACCTAATCAAATTCTGGAAAACGCTCCCTATGTCTTTAATAGGTCGAATAAATGCTATAAAAATGATCTTTTTACCACAAATCCTATATTTATTTCAATCAATACCTGTATATCTTCCAAAAAAGTTTTTCAAAAACCTAGACTCAGACATTACAAATTTTATATGGGATTTAAATCCCACAGAATACAAAGAGCACACCTTAGTAAACCAAAAGAGATGGGTGGTCTAGCGCTCCCTAACTTTATGTACTATAATTGGGCAGTAAATATTAAAAATACATGATTCACCTGCTGGACAACTCTGCCCAGCAGGTGGACTGGATTGTAATGGAGAGAGAGGACTGCTCTCCGTGTAATACAGGAGCGACACTCCTCTCACCAATGAATCTGAATAACAAAAATTATAATAAAAATCCAATGATACATAGCACAATTAGAACTTGGAAACAAATAAAACAGAATCTAAAATTAAGAAATCTATCTCTTTTAATGCCAATAGTCAATAACCCGTCGTTTAAACCTTCAATTATAGATAAATCATTTACACAATGGGGAAGAATGGGAATCAAAACGCTCGGAGACTTGTATGAATTAGGAAAATTATTATCATTTCAACAATTACAATTGAAATATAATTTGAAAAATAATCAGTATTTTAAATATCTTCAAATCCGTGACCATCTGGAAAAATACACAAAAGACTATCATAACACGTCCCCAGACTTATTGGATGAAGCCATAAAGACAAAGGCTGAATCAGCAAATCTAATATCATACTTATACAACATTATTTTAAATATAGAAATACATACAACCGATGGTATTAGAAGAGACTGGGAACAAGAACTAGCTATAAAAATTTCAAAAGAGAGCTGGGATAAACACTTACTAAATGCTCGATCAACGTACGACATACTCTAATTCAATTTAAAATATTACATAGACTATATTATTCAAAAACTAAAATAAATAAACTTTTCCCCAATGTCTCACGCATTTGTGATAAATGTCAGTCACAAGAAGCTACCATAGCGCACTCTTTAGTTTTTTTGTATAAAAATCCAAAAATTCTGGAACAAAATATTTGAAATCTTCACGAAATTAATTAAAATAAAACTTGTACCAAAAGCAAAATGGATCATTTTTGGAATATCGGAAGGTAACCCCGAACTAAACGCGTTTCAAAAGAACTCACTTAATTACGGGTTAATAATGGGAAAAAAGCTTATACTCAAATTTTGGAAAAATGCTCCAATACCAACAATAAAAATGTGGATTTCAAACATGTTCGAAACACTACATCTGGAAGAGATGAGACTCCTCCTAGCAGGCAAAGCAGACCACTTCCAAACGACGTGGTCTGCATTTATGGAACTATTACAAGCATAAGGTGCAATAGTAATTTAAAATATAAATGGTACCAGGATCTGGTAACGGGGGGTATAAAATTAAAAAATAAAAACACGGTTGGTATATCCTTTTTTTGCGGAGTTTTGTGTTATAATAGAGCGATTGTTTTTCCTTTTTTTTCTTTTCTTTCTAGGGTTTTATTTCCTTTCTTTACTTCCTTCTCTAACTTCTGCCTTAAGGGGCTTTCTTTTCCCAACACTTTCCTGCACCTTCACGATTATTGCTCACTTTCCTTACTTCTTTTATTTCTACCTTTTTTAAAGCTCGAAGAACGAAGTGGTACAACAAAATGTAACAAGATTTATGTGTTGTGTATTACTGTAATTTACTGTACTTCTAATAAAAATAATTTAAAAAAAGGATAGCGGAGTCAGGGAATATGGGGAGACGGCAGGAACGGGGTACTGATTGTGGATGATCAGCCATGATCACATTGAATGGCGGTGCTGGCTCGAAGGGCCGAATGGCACCTTTGGTCTATTGTCTATTGAAGGGAGGTGCCCATTTGATAACCCCAATGAAATAATTGCATCTACAGGACTAGATCTTTTTTTAAAAGCTAATTAATATGTAGGTAGCTGGGTTTCTTTTAGCATATGGAGTCATGTATTATGTTTGTGTACTTAGTTGGATAATACCTTGGTTTTGGGCCAGATTTTCTTGGTTGAGCACTTGTCCTGGAGTTATAGCACAAGTATGTGTTTTAATTGTAATTTGCATGTGTTGTCTGTTTCCGCTGACTGGTTAGCACGCAACAAAAGCTTTTCACTGTACCTCGGTACACATGACGACAGATTGAACTGTAAAGGGCCTTGTATTCTAAACGGTCTGGGCCTCCTTGCAGGGTATGCGAGCTCGTGACAACCTTTACAAGTACCTGGAGAAGGCCATCAGCGAGAAGCTACAGAGCAAACAGGACAAGGACTACTCTGACGCCTTGGACATCCTGATCAACAGTGCCCGGGAACAGGGCAAAGAGCTCAGCATGCAAGAGCTGAAGGTAAGGGGTGATGGGGAGAGGGCAGGAGAATAATAATAATAATAATCTTATTTATATAGCACATTTTCAGTCAACTTGCATTGACCCCAAAGTGCTTCACATAATTACATTACATTTACACACAGGCAAAGGTGGGTGAAGTGTCTTGCCCCAAGGACACAACGACAGTATGCACTCCAAGCGGGATTCGAACCGGCTACCTTCCGGTCGCCAGCCGAACACTTAGCCCATTGCGCCATCTGTCGTCCTATGGGGTTAGGAGGGAGAGATAGATCAGCCATGATTGAATGGCGCAGTAGACTTGATGGGCCGAATGGCCTAATTCTGCTCCCATCACTTATGGACTTATTAAGGGTCTTGACCAGGGACGTCACCTATCCATATGCTGCCTGGCTTTTTTTTTTGTAAACCAGCCAGCGGCTGTGGAGGCCGTGTCTCAAACTAGTTCCGCTCCTGACCTAATGAACTAGGTTTAAGATGAAAGGGAAAACATTTTATAGGAACCTTTTCACGCTCAAAGGGTGGTGGGTGTATGAAACAAACTGCCCGAGGATGTGGTTGAGGCAGGGACTATCCCAACATTTAAGAAATAGTTAGACAGGTTCATGTTTTTTTTTTTTGTTTTTTTTTTACAACAAAATTTATTCAATTATTAAAAATAATATTTACACTACAATAAAACAAGCCAGAACCCACCACCATAATACAATACAAACATGTATCCGTAATAAACTACTATACAACTATGTTAAAATCCTTAATGAGGAGACAGGCTCATGTTAGAGGGATATGGGCAAAATGCTGGCAAGTGGGGACTATTGTAGCTGGGACATGTTGGCCGGTGTGGGCAGGTTGGGCTGAAGGGCCTATTTCCACGCTGTATCACTCTATGACTGACATGTGGGCCGTGGGGCCTGTTCCTGTGCTGTACCGTTCTACGGTCCATGCTAGCACGAACATTGTGGGCCAAAGGGCCTGTTGTTGCTGTGTTCTCCAGGTTCCTGAGACTCTATGAGGTGCTGGTCAGGCCCCATTTAGAATGTTGTGCGCAGTTTTGGGCCCCATATCTGAGGAAGGATGTGCTGGCTCTGGGGAGGGTCCAGAGGAGGTTTACGAGAATGACCCCAGGAGTGAGTGGGTTAAGGTATGATGAGCGTTTGACGGCACTGGGCCTGTACTCGCTTTAGTTTAGCAGGATGAGGAGGGGGGACTTCATTGATACTTACCGAATAGTGAAAGGCCCGGATAGAGTGGATGTGGAGAGGATGTTTCCACTAGTGGGAGAGTCTAGGACCAGATGTCACAGCCTCAGAATTAAAGGACGTTCCTTTGGAATGGAGATGAGGAGGAAATTCTTTAGTCAGAGGGTGGTGAATCTGTAGAATTCATTGCCACAGAAGGCCGTGGAGGTTGTCAATGGATAGTTCTAAAGGCAGAAATAGATAGATTTTTGATTAGTATGAGTTTAGTTTAGTTTAAAGATACAGAAAGGCTCAGATACAGGGAAAGGCTCTTCGGCCCATCAAGTCCACACACAAGAGACAATTTTACACTTGCACTAAGCCAATTAACCTGCACATCTTTGGAGTGTGCGGGGAAACTGAAGATCTCAGAGAAAACCCACAGGTCACATAGAAACATTGAAAATAGGTGCAGGAGTAGGCCATTCGGCCCTTCGAGCCTGCACCGCCATTCAATATGATCATGGCTGATCATCCAACTCAGTATCCTGTACCTGCCTTCTCTCCATACCCCCTGATCCCCTTTAGCCACAAGGGCCACATCTAACTCCCTCTTAAATATAGCCAATGAACTGGCCTCAACTACCTTCTGTGGCAGCGAAGTCCACAGATTCACCAATCTCTTTTTTCTCATCTCGGTCCTAAAAGATTTCCCCCTTATCCTTAAACTGTGACCCCTTGTTCTGGACTTCCCCAACATCAGGAACAATCTTCCTGCACCTAGCTTGTCCAATGGAGGAGAACGTGCAAACTCCGTACAGACAGCACCCGTAGTCAGGATCGACACCGGGTCTCTTGCGCTGTGAGGCAGCAACTCTACCGCTGCGCCACCGATTACTGGGGTCAGGGATTATGGGGGGTAAGGCAGGAGAATGGGGTTAAAAGGGGAAGATAGGTCAGCCATGATTGAATGGCGGAGTCAACTTGATGGGCTGAATGGCCTCATCCTGCTCACCTCACACATGAACTTATTTTCCCCAAACCGAGCTATGATGCATCCCGATAAAATGCTTACTCTGTGGGTCAAAGGGCCTGTGGTTGCTGCTGTACTGTTCAATGTTCTGTGCCAGCACGGCAACTACGGGCCGAAGGGCGTGTTGTTACGATGTGCTCCAGGTACTCCGGTCTGACCTCCCTGTGTCCCCGACAACTCTCACCAACTTCTACAGATGTGCCGCAGGAAGCATTTTATCGGGATGCATCACAGCACGGTTTGGGAACAGCTCCATCCAAGACCGCAAGAAATCGCAGCGAATTGTGGACGCAGCCCAGACCATCACACAAACCAACCTCCCTTCCATTGACTCCATCTACACCTCACGCTGCCTCGGCCAGCACTAAACTTAATTCACTTATCATGTATCTGTGCACTCTAAATGGACAATTGGTGCAGGAGTAGGACATTCGGCCCTTTGAGCCAGCACCGCCATTCACTGTGATCAAGGCTGATCATCCATAATCAGTACCCCGTTTCTGCCTTCTCCCCATATCCTCTGACTCTGCTATTTTTAAGAGCGTTATCTAACTATCTGGCCTCCACCGCCCTCTGAGGCAGAGAGTTCCACAGACTCACAACTCTCTGTGAGAAAATGTGTTTCCTCATCTCCGTTCTAAATGGCTTACCCCTTATTCTTAAACTGTGGCCCCTGGTTCTGGACTACCCCAACATTGGGAACATGTTTCATGCCTCTAGCGTGTCCAATCCCTTAATAATCTTATGTTTCAATAAGATCCTCTCTCATCCTTCTAAATTCCAATGTATACAAGCCCAGTCACTCCATTCTATCAGCATACGACAGTCCCGCCATCCCTGGAATTAACCCTGTAAACCTACGCTGCACTCCCTCAATAGCAAGGATGTCCTTCCTCAATTTAGGGGACCAAAACTGCACACAATACTCCAATTGTGGTCTCACCAGGGACCTGCACATCTGCAGAAGGACCTCTTTGCTTGTAATCATTGATTGCAATCATGGTACACAAAAATGCTGGAGAAACTCAGCGGGTGCAGCAGCATCTATGGAGCGAAGGAAATAGGCAACGTTTCGGGCCGAAACCCTTCTTCGGACTCAGATTGTAATCATGTATTGTCTTTCCGCTGACTGGATAGCACGCTGCAAAAAGCTTTTCACTGTACCTCGGTACACGTGACAATAAAACTGAATAGAATGGAACTTTTCTGTAGCAAAAATAATTTATTCAATTAGGATGCAAAATAATACAAAACAAAACCATGGTAACGCCCCTCATTACCATAGTGCAATATCACCAAATGATCTCAGACATGTTCATGTAACTACTATGAGGGTACATTCCACACATCCTCCCCCCCACCCCCACCCCTACTCCCCTGGTACCCAGCGGTCCTGGAAATACCCCAGGGTGCCCATGTAACTGAACTGAACTGAACCCCCTGTTCCAGTATCTTAAGGGGCTGCTCCTTGCCTTCTGGCTACACTTCACACCCGCCATCCTCATCTTTGGACACCCTGTGCATAGGGGTGAGGGTAGGGCTGAAGATGTCCTAGTTGAGGGTTTGCTCCTGGGCCTGGCCAAGCTGGGACATCCGCGAGTCACGGCGCCAGGCGGCGGAGGGCTCTACCCGGGCCAGCTGCCTGCCCCTTTTCCAGGGTTACGTCCGTGCCCGGGTGGGATTAGAAAGGGAATACTTACGTCCTGTCTGTGGGCACCCTGAGGGAGTTCCGGGACCGCTGGGCTCCACAGGGTGTTGAATGTATCCTCAATAAGGATTGTATCATAATTGTATAATAGTTTATTATGGATACATGTTTGTATTGTATTTATGGTGGTGGGCTCTGGCTTGTTTTATTGTAGTGTCAATATTATTTTTTAATAATTGAATAAATTTTTTGATTTAAAAAAAAAAAAAAAAAAAAGAGTCACAGTGGCAGGCGGAGGAAGGCTCTGCCCGAGCCGGCTGCCCGCCCCTTCTCCGGGGATACGTCCGTGCCCGGGTGGTGTTAGATAGCAACTACGCCCTGTCCACGGGCACCCTGAGGGATTTCCCGGGACCGCTGGGCACCGCGCGGGTTTGAATGTCAAAGATAGTGACATGGTTGTACAATAGTATATTTGGTAGAATTATTTGTCTTGCATTATAACCATATAACCATATAACAATTACAGCACGGAAACAGGCCATCTCGGCCCTACAAGTCCGTGCCGAACAACTTTTTTCCCCTTATTCCCACCTGCCTGCACTCATACCATAACCCTCCATTCCCTTCTCATCCATATGCCTATCCAATTTATTTTTAAATGATACCAATGAACCTGCCTCCACCACTTCCACTGGAAGCTCATTCAACACCGCTACCACTCTCTGAGTAAAGAAGTTCCCCTTCATGTTACCCCTAAACTTCTGTCCCTTAATTCTGAAGTCATGTCCTCTTGTTTGAATCTTCCCTATTCTCAAAGGGAAAAGCTTGTCCACATTATGGTGGTGGTGAGACAAACGCACACTCAGTAACTCAGCGGGACAGGAAGCATCTCTTTGGAGAAGGAATGGGTGACGTTTCAGGTGGAGACCCGCCTTCAGTCAGAGAGTCAGGAGAGAGGGAGAGACAGAGATATGGACAGGTAAGATGTGAAAACGAGAACTCTGAAGAAGGGTCTCAACCTGAAACGTCACCCATTCCTTCTCTCCAGTGATGCTGCCTGTACTGTCCCGTTGAGTTACTCCAGCTTTTTGTGTCTGCCTTTGGTTTAATCCATTATCTGCAGTTCCTTCCTACACAATATGGTTGTGGGTTTTGATTTGATTGAGTTTGTACTGTACATATTATTATTGGTTAAATTATTTTTGGTTTAAAATCCCCCCTGACATGAAGCGTCTCCGATCCTCTCTCCCTGCAGGAGTCTACAGTGGAGCTGATCTTTGCTGCCTTTGCCACCACCTCCAGTGCCAGCACCTCGCTCATCCTGCAGCTGCTGCAGCACCCAGCTGTGCTGGAGAAACTGCGACAAGAACTGCGGGCCAACGGCATCCTGCAGCACGGCTGCAAGTGTGACGAGCGGCCCAGCATGGCCACTGTGAGCCGACTCAGCTACCTGGACTGTGTCATCAAGGAGGTGCTGAGGCTCCTGCCCCCCGTCTCCGGGGGCTACCGCACCGCGCTGCAGACCTTCGAGCTGGATGTAAGTCTCTCTGATACCTCTTTCCCCCAAACCCCCCCCATCCCCGTCTCTGGGGGCTACCACACCGCGCTTCAGACCTTCGAGCTGGATGTAAGTCTCTCTGATTTAGGAGATTGAGAGGGGATCTTATAGAAACGTACAAAATTCTTAAGGGGTTGGACAGGCTAGATGCAGGAAGATTGCTCCCGATGTTGGGGAAGTCCAGGACAAGGGGTCACAGCTTAAGGATAAGGGGGAAATCCTTTAAAACCGAGATGAGAAGAACTTTTTTCACACGGAGAGTGGTGAATCTCTGGAACTCTCTGCCACAGAAGGAGGTTGAGGCCAGTTCATTGGCTATATTTAAGAGGGAGTTAGATGTGGCCCTTGTGGCTAAGGGGATCAGGGGGTATGGAAAGAAGGCAGGTACGGGATACTGAGTTGGATGATCAGCCATGATCATATTGAATGGCGGTGCAGGCTCGAAGGGCCGAATGGCCTACTCCTGCACCTAATTTCTATGTTTCTATTCCCCACACTCCCGCATCCATCACCTCTCCTTGCCTCACCTCTCCTCCCCTCATCCCCATCTCTAGGGGCTACCGCACAGCGCTTCAGACCTTCGACCTGGTGTAAGTGTCCCCACCTCACTTCCACCCACTCCCCCACCCCCCCTCCCCCCCCCCCCCATCCCCATCTCTGGGAGCTACTGCACTGCAGACCTTTGAACTGGACGTAAGAATCTCTGATTGCACCATTCTTCCTCCCCATGCTTGTCCCTGGGGTCTACTGCACCCCACTACTATCTACCTCATTGGTGACCCTCGGACTATCCTTGATTGGACTTTGCTGGGTTTACCTTGCACTAAAAGTTATTCCCCTATCATGTATCTGTGCACCGTGAATGGCTCAATTGTAATCATGTATTGTGTTTCCACTGACTGGTTTAGCACGCAACAAAAGCTTTCCACTGCTCATGTTAACTGTCGGAGATAATGGAGAGATTGTGTTTAGTTTATTGCAAACTGAGTGGTTTAGGTCGGGTAGACGCACAGAGTCTCTTGCCCAGAGTAGGTGAATCGAGGACCAGATGACATAGGTTTAAGGTGAAGGGGAAAAGATTTAATAGGAATCTGAGGGGTAACATTTTCACACAGAGGGTGGTGGGTGTATGGAACGAGCTGCCAGAGGAGGTAGTTGAGGCAGGGACTATCCCAAGTTTAAGAAACAGTTAGACAAGTATATGGTTAGGACAGGAGTTAGGCAAATCCCTTGTGTATCTGTACACTGTGGACGGCTCGATTGTAATCATGTATTGTCTTTCCGCTGACTGGTTAGCATGCAACAAAAGCTTTTCACTGTACCTCGGTACAAGTGACAATAAACTAAACTGGTCCTCAGTGGGATATGGGCTAAATGCAGGCAGGTGGGACTAGTATAGATGGGACATGGGTTGTACAGAGCCCTAGTGAGACCACACCTGGAGTATTGTGTGCAGTTTTGGTCCCCTAATTTGAGGAAGGACATTCTTGCTATTGAGGGAGTGCAGCGTAGGTTCACAAGGTTAATTCCCGGGGTGGCGGGACTGTCATATGCTGAGAGAATGGAGCAGCTGGGCTTGTACACTCTGGAGTTTAGTAGGATGAGAGGGGATCTCATTGAAACATATAAGATTGTTTAGGGCTTGGACACGCTAGAGGCAGGAAACATGTTCCCGATGTTGGGGGAGTCCAGAACCAGGGGCCACAGTTTAAGAATAAAGAATAAGCCATTTAGAACAGAGACGAGGAAACACTTTTTCTCACAGAGAGTGGTGAGTCTGTGGAATTCGCTGCCTCAGAGGGTGGTGGAGGCCGGTTCTCTGGATGCTTTCAAGAGAGAGTTAGATAGGGCTCTTAAAAATAGCGGAGTCAGGGGATATGGGGAGAAGGCAGGAATGGGGTACTGATTGGGGATGATCAGCCATGATCACATTGAATGGCGGTGCTGGCTCGAAGGCCAACTCCTGCACCTATTGACATGTTGGCAGGTGTGGGCAAGTTGTGCTGGAGGGCCTGTTTCCACGCTGCGTGTCTCCGTGACTCTATAATTGATGATTTATTGGTAACGATCGATATCCCGACCTGGTGGGTGACTATTTTTCTTTGTGGTTTTTTTTTCTCCCAATTCCAGGGCTGCCAGATTCCTAAAGGGTGGAGCGTCCTGTACAGCATCAGGGACACACACGACACGGCCCCCGTCTTTACGAACGTCGGCGTCTTCGACCCCGAGCGCTTCGGGGAGGACCGCGACGAGGACAAGAGCGTGCGCTTCAGTTACATCCCCTTCGGAGGAGGGGTGAGGAGTTGCCTGGGCAAGGAGCTGGCCAAGCTCATCCTGAAGGTCCTGGCCATGGAGCTGAGCAGCACCAGCCGCTTCGAGCTGGCCACCAGGACGTTCCCGCTCATGTTGACTGTGCCTGTGGTCCATCCCAAGGATGGGTTGAAGGTCAAATTCTACGGACTGGACTCCAACCAGAACGAGATCGACCCGGCCTCCGAATCCCTGCTGGGTTCCACCGTGTAGCAGACCACCCCCCCCTCCCCTTCCACCCTGCCCCCTCCACAACACCCCGACCAAAACACAAAGCACGTACCACACAGGAATCCACATCGAACTCCCCTCAACTGACTAACAATCCAAGGTACACAAAAAAGCTGGAGAAACTCAGCGGGTGCAGCAGCATCTATGGAGCAAAGGAAACAGGCAACGTTTCGGGCCGAAACCCTTCTTCAGACCTAACTAACAATCCAACCTTGACCAACCCAAGACTCGTCTTCCACATTCCCATCTGTTGCACGCATCGGGCGCGGAAGGAGACTCTTTTGGGTTGAACGGAGAGAATTCCCGGAGAGGAATGAAGTAGCCACAGAGAGAGAGAGAGACGGTGGAACAATGTATCGGGGATGGACATGTCCTCCAGAAGGTTCGCTCTTCGTCAACGATGCAAAACCAGAGACAGTTCCTTCAACAAAAAAAACCCCATATATATCCTCCATTCCTACTTAAAATACAGTATATATGTATAAACCTGTTCTGAGTTCCATTCTAGGTTTGTAATTTGATTTAGCAATTGCAACAAAGTTGTTGCCCAGTGCACTTTGAATGTAGTTCTGATAACTGATGCAAGAGGCATTCAGTGTAAAACATAGAGACCATAGCAGTCTGGATCGAACTTGTACTATGCCTATCTCTAAGCTCTATATGGATTATTTGTCGTTGTTGTGTTTTTTTTTTTATTTTAAGATCGCGATTAGACAAATAGTGTAAAGAGAAAATATTTTTTTCTGTCAGTAAATATTGTTTTAGTAAAAAATGAGGAGAAAAAAAAAATCTGCTTTCGCTTTTGGTCGGCCTCTTTGCTTGATTGGTGCGAGTCTGGTTCGTAAATGAATTGGAGCAGGATTTAGGCCATTCGGCCCATCAAGTCTACTCCGCCATTCAATCATGGCTGATCTATCCCTCTCTCCTAACCCCAATCTGCAGCCTTCTCCCCATTACCCCTGACACCTGTAAGAATGGTATGTTAGCTTTCATTGCAAAAGGATTTGAGTATAGGAGCAGAGAGGTTCTACTGCAGTTGTACAGGGTCTTGGTGAGACCACACCTGGAGTATTGCGTACAGTTTTGGTCTCCAAATCTGAGGAAGGACATTATTGCCATAGAGGGAGTGCAGAGACGGTTCACCAGACTGATTCCTGGGATGTCAGGACTGTCTTATGAAGAAAGACTGGATAGACTTGGTTTATACTCTCTAGAATTTAGAAGATTGAGAGGGGATCTTATAGAAACTTACAAAATTCTTAAGGGGTTGGACAGGCTAGATGCAGGAAGATTGTTCCCGATGTTAGGGAAGTCCAGGACAAGGGGTCACAGCTTAAGGATAAAGGGGAAATCCTTTAAAACCGAGATGAGAAGAACTTTTTTCACACAGAGAGTGGTGAATCTCTGGAACTCTCTGCCACAGAGGGTAGTTGAGGCCAGTTCATTGGCTATATTTAAGAGGGAGTTAGATGTGGCCCTTGTGGCTAAAGGGATCAGGAGTTATGGAGAGAAGGCAGGTACGGGATACTGAGTTGGATGATCAGCCATGATCATATTGAATGGCGGTGCAGGCTCGAAGGGCCGAATGGCCTACTCCTGCACCTAATTTCTATGTTTCTATGTTTCTATGTTTCTATAATCAAGAACCTGTCTATCTCTGCCTTAAAAATATCCATTGACTTGGCCTCCAGGGCATTCTACAGATTCACCACCCTCTGACTAAAATTAATTTCACCTGATCTCCTTCCTAAAAGAACTTCCTTTAATTCTGTGGCTGTGACCTCTAATCCTGGACTCTCCCACCAGTGGAAACAACCTCTCCACATCCACTCTATCCAGGCCTTGAGTGGTGTTGCCATGACCAGGGGTTAGTATGAACAAGTGAATCAATGGTTGGAGTAGACCATTCGGCCCCTCCAGACCACCTTGCCCTCAATAAGATCATGATAGCAACTCGACCTCAACTTACTTTCCCAGCCCCTAGACTCTGATTTCATTAGTACTATAACTTTTATGGGCCGCGCGGTGGCGCAGCGGTAGAGTTGCTGCGTCCGCGACTCGGGTTCGATCCTGACTACGGGGTGCTGTCTGTTCGGAGTTTGCACGTTCTCCCTGTGACCACGTGGGTTTTCTCCGGGTGCTCTGGTTTCCTCCCACTTTTTAAAGACGTGCAGGTTTGTGAGTTAATTGGCTTCAATAATTGGCTTCAATAATTTGTCCCCAGGGTGTAGGATAGAACTAGTGTACGGTTGATCGCTGGTATGCGAGGATTCGATGGGCTGAAGGGCCTGGTTTCGCACTGTATCTTTAAACTAAATCTTAATTATAGTTCTCTATAGTTAATATCACCCTAATTAATTATTAATAAGCATTAATATTTCATAATCAAATAGTTATATACATTATTAATTAGAAAGGATTATACTTATTCTTGTAAGAACATTTCATGTAAGTAAGTAAGTTTATTGGCCAAGTATTCACATACAAGGAATTTGCCTTGGTGCTCCGCCCACAAGTAACAACATGACATACAGTGACAGTTACGAATGACTCAGAAAACACTAAACATTAATAATAATAAAACATGAATGATAAAACACCATTGATCAAACATGTGAACCAACAAAATACCAGATCAAAGGGAGGCTACAGATTTTTGGCTGTTGAGTAGAGTAACTACTCGTGGATAAAAACTGTTTTTATGTCTGGCTGTGGCAGCTTTGACAGTCCGGAGTCGCCTTCCAGAGGGAAGTGATTCAAAGAGTTTGTGGCCAGGGTGAGAGGGGTCAGAGATGATCTTTCCCGCTCGCTTCCTGGCCCTTGCAGTGTACAGTTCATCAATGGAGGGAAGGTTGCAGCCAATAACCTTCTCTGCTGATCGGACGATCCGCTGCAGCCTCCAGGTGTCGTGCTTGGTGGCTGAGCCAAACCAGACCATGATGGAGAAGGTGAGAACAGACTCTACGATGGCCGTGTAGAATTGGACCATCATTGCCTGTGGCAGATTGTGCTTCCTCAGCTGCCGTAGGAAGTACATCCTCTGTTGTGCCTTTTTGACTGTGGAGTCGATGGTAGTCCCCCATAAGAACAATATTTACAAAATCTGTCAAGTGCTTCTAATTATATTTCTTATAATTAAATCTTTAATTATAGTTTTGTAAATACGCTCTTCTAAAGCTTACCCCCCTAGTCTAGTTCAGTAAACAATCATTTTTGGATTGAACAGCAAATTCCCCTATACGATACCTAAACCACCGTGGGTTTGATCCTCGTCTCAGCCTGGCCATGCCCTTCAGCCTCGTGCAAGCAGAAACACTCCAAAAGGTCACGCAGTCCCAAGCGCTCCTCCAGATCGACCTCGATCTAAGATGGAGCCACCTTTGAAAGGTCCATGAACCTGGAGGGCCGAACTACATATGGGGTGGTCTCTTTACAGTCCAATCAAACATATTAATTACATCAATACATTATTGACAGTTCCCCAAACCAATTACAGAGTCTCTCATACATTGTTTCTTGGAGAAGCTTCTGGGAGGAAGCTAACTTAACTTGAATAATGCAACACTTACCCTGGAATTCAAAACAAACTTGGCAGGGCTTAACACTTTGACCAATCAACAAACAGCAGGGTAACTGTCTCGCAACATTATTTACATTATTTACAATTCTGTTGCAGTGATCCAATCAACTTCGTGCATTTACAATTCTTTGGAGGTCCTCTGCAAGAATCTCACCCATACT
Organism: Leucoraja ocellata; assembly: GCA_036785375.1. Lineage (NCBI taxonomy): Eukaryota > Metazoa > Chordata > Chondrichthyes > Rajiformes > Rajidae > Leucoraja > Leucoraja ocellata. The sequence continues at coordinate 581,417 of JAWMAR010000522.1, forward strand.
GACAATGGAAGAGATACTCAAATATTTCTTATCTGCAATATTAATCTGGCACCTGGACCTCCTGGCACCATTCTGCAGCTTGTCTTGTTATGTACAGAAACACAGACTTGACCAAAATGGTCCCTGTAATGGTCAAATCCTCTACTAAATGTTGGTTCTATTCCTGCTCCTTTTTGGTCAGGATTTACAGTTTAAAGTTAATAAAGTTAACTAATGATAAAGAATCGTAAAGAACTATAATGTTCTAATTATAGTTCTTTGAGTTTCTTTACAACTAGTCCACCTTGTTAACTCTTAATGATAAAGAACTAATTCTAAGACATAATTGGAACTTTAATAATAGATTTATAATTAACAATTCATAAAGGTAACTAATTATAAAGAACGACAATTGAAGTTCTAATTATATGAAATTAATTAGTTATTAATTAATAATTAATACAACTACTTAATTATAAAGTATAATTAAAGAACATAAGTGTACATATTTCTTATTAAATATTATCTACCATTTTCATAACTTTGATTATGTTCATCGTTTTTATTAATTAATGAAGGTAACTATATTAATGCAACAATAATTTATTCTTATTATTTTTAATAAAACCGGTACTAAAAATACCAATCATAACGTTGTACCTAGATGCAGATAAAGGCTCTGTTTGTGTGCCATCCAGCCATATCGCCAGGGTGTCATGAGTAGTCACCCAAAGAGTCGTACCTTGATCTGGGCGCCGCTGGATTTTCAACATGTTGAAAATTTTCGGCGATTTTCAGTGCCAACAGTCGCCGATAAAAGTCACGTAAGTGGGACAGGCCCATCAGAGGGGCATGGACCAACTTTGGGAAAATCTTCGACACATTGGGTTGCATCAGTCAGGGTATTGAGTATAGAAGTTGGGAGGTCACGTTGCAGTTGTATAAGACGTTGGTGAGACCGCATTTAGAGTATTGTGTTCAGTTCTGGGCACCGTGTTATAGGAAAGATATTGTCAAGCTGGAAAGGGTTCAGAGAAGATTTACAAGGATGTTGCCAGGACTAGAGGGTCTGAGCTATAAGGAGAGGTTTGGTAAGCTGGGTCTCTATACCTTGGAGCGCAGGAGGATGAGGGGTGATCTTATAGAGTTGTATAAAATCATGAGAGGAATAGATCGGGCAGATGCACGGAGTCTCTTGCCGGGGGTAGAAGAATCGAGTACCAGAGGACATGCGTTTAAGGTGATAGAAACATTGAAACATAGAAATTAGGTGCAGGTGTAGGCCATTCGGCCCTTCGAGCCTGCACCGCCATTCAATATGATCATGGCTGATCGTCCAACTCAGTATCCTGTACCTGCCTTCTCTCCATACCCCCTGATCCCCTTAGCCACAAGTGCCACATCTAACTCCCTCTTAAATATAGCCAATGAACTGGCCTCAACTGCCCTCTGTGGCAGAGAGTTCCAGAGATTCACCACTCTCTGTGTGAAAAAAGTTCTTCTCATCTCGGTTTTAAAGGATTTCCCCCTTATCCTTAAGCTGTGACCCCTTGTCCTGGACTTCCCTAACATCGGGAACAATCTTCCTGCATCTAGCCTGTCCAACCCCTTAAGAATTTTGTAAGTTTCTATAAGATCGCCTCTCAATCTCCTAATGGGGGGGGAGGAAAGATTTAATCGGAACTCGAGGGGTAACAAATTTACACAAAGGGTGGCGGGTGTATGGAACGAGCTGCCGGAGGAGTTAGTTGAGGCAGGGACTATCACAACATTTTAGAAACATTTAGACAGCTTCAGACAGGATAGGACAGGTTTAGAGGGATATAGGCCACCTGGATGCAGGCAGGTGAGACTGGTGGCATGGATGGGACACATTGGTCGACGTGGGCAAGTTGGGCTGAAGGGCCTGTTTCCACACAGTATAACTGAATGTCTCTATGTGTGGGAGGCACTGTGGAGCAGCGGTAGAGTTGCTACCTAACAGTGCCAGAGACGTTGGGTTTGATCCTGACTACGAGTGCTGCCTCTATGCTGTTGCTACGACTATAAGCTGCGGAGAGTGAGCAAGTGGGGTCAGGCTCCAGCAGTGGCTTGGACTCTTGCCCACCATTATGGTAATCCCAACTGAGAGAAGGCCGTGAGTTGCCAGAAGTGCCGCCCTCCCTCTCGGGGCCACCCATTAAAGGATCATCTTGTGTAACCTAGCTTAAAGGTCACCTATTCATCACCACCACTACTGCTCAGTCATAGAGTCACAGAGAGTGATACAGCGTGGAAACAAGGCCCTTTGGCCCAACTTGCACACACCTGCCCAACATGTCCCAGCTACACTAGCCCCACCTGCCCGCCCGCCCGCGTTTGGCCCTTATCCCTGTAAACCTTTCTACCAACGAAGATGAGGAAAAACTTTTTCACCCAGAGAGTTGTGAATCTGTGGAATTCTCTGCCACAGAAGGCAGCAGAGGCCAATTCGCTGGATGTTTTCAAGAGAGAGTTACATAGAAACATAGAAACATAGAAATTAGGTGCAGGAGTAGGCCATTCGGCCCCTCGAGCCTGCACCGCCATTCAATATGATCATGGCTGATCATCCAACTCAGTATCCCGTACCTGCCTTCTCTCCATACCCCCTGATCCCCTTAGCCACAAGGGCCACATCTAACTCCCTCTTAAATATAGCCAATGAACTGGCCTCAACTACCCTCTGTGGCAGAGAGTTCCAGAGATTCACCACTCTCTGTGAGAAAAAAGTTCTTCTCATCTCGGTTTTAAAGGATTTCCCCTTTATCCTTAAGCTGTGACCCCTTGTCCTGGACTTCCCTAACATCCCTTACATTTAGCTCTTGGGGCTAAAGGAATCAAGGATTATGGGGAGAAAGCAGGAACGTGGTACTGATTTTAGATGATCAGCCATGATCATATTGAATGGCGGTGCTGGCTCAAAGGGCCGAATGGTCTACTCCTGTATCTATTTTACTATGTTTCTATCCATGTACCTGTCCCAGGGTCTTTTAAAAGCATTTCCAGTCCCTGCCTCAACTACTTCCACCGGTAGCTCATTCCATACGTCCACAATTCTGTGTATGAAAAGGTTGCCCCTCAGGTTGCCCCTATTAAATCTTTCCCCTCTCACCTGAAACCTACGATTCCCCTACTCTGGGCAAGAGACTGTGAGCAATCATCCTGACTATTCCCCTCATGATCTTATACCATATAACAATATAACCATATAACAATTACAGCACGGAAACAGGCCATCTCGGCCCTACAAGTCCGTGCCGAACAATTTTTTTCCCCTTAGTCCCACCTGCCTGCACTCATACCATAACCCTCCATTCCCTTCTCATCCATATGCCTATCCAATTTATTTTTAAATGATACCAATGAACCTGCCTCCACCACTTCCACTGGAAGCTCATTCCACACCACTACCACTCTCTGAGTAAAGAAGTTCCCCCTCATATTACCCCTAAACTTCTGTCCCTTAATTCTGAAGTCATGTCCTCTTGTTTGAATCTTCCCTATTCTCAAAGGGAAAAGCTTGTCCACATCAACTCTGTCTATCCCTCTCATCATTTTAAAGACCTCTATCGTCCCCCCTTAACCTTCTGCGCTCCAGAGAATAAAGGCCTAACTTATTCAACCTATCTCTGTAACTTAGTTGTTGAAAACCCAGGCAACATTCTAGTAAATCTCCTCTGTACTCTCTCTATTTTGTTGACATCCTTCCTATAATTGGGCGACCAAAATTGTACACCATATTCCCGATTTGGTCTCACCAATGCCTTGTACAATTTTAACATTACATCCCAGCTTCTATACTCAATGCTCTGATTTATATACACCTCTGATTACACCGGGCGGTCACGGTGGCGCAGCGGTAGAGTTGCTGCCTTACAGCGAATGCAGCGCCGGAGACCCGGGTTCGATCCCGACTACGGGTGCTGTCTGGACAGAGTTTGTACGTTCTCCCCGTGACCTGCGTGGGTTTTCTCCAAGATCTTTGGTTTCCTCCCACACTCTGAAGACGTGCAGGTTTGTAGGTGAATTGGCTTGGTGTAAAGTAAAAAAAATGGTCCCTAGTGGGTGTAGGATAGTGTCAGTGTGCGTGGATTGCTTGTCGGAGCGGAGCTTGTGGGCCAAAGGGCCTGTTTCCGCGCTGTATCTCGAAACTCAACTAAACTAAACTAAGCCTCCTGCACTCCAAGGAATAAACTTCCAGCCTGCTCAACCTCTCCCTATAGGGCCCTCGAGTCCTGGCAACATCCTCGTAAATTGTCTTTCTGCACTATCCAGCTTAACAACATACTTCCTACAGAACTTACAAAAATTCTTAAGGGGTTGGACAGGCTAGATGCAGGAAGATTGTTCACGATGTTGGGGAAGTCCAGGACAAGGGATCACAGTTTAAGGATAAAGGGGAAATCTTTTAGGACCGAGATGAGAAAAAAGAGATTGGTGAATCTGTGGAATTCTCTGCCACAGAAGGTAGTTGAGGCCAGTTCATTCGCTATATTTAAGAGGGAGTTAGATGTGGCCCTTGTGGCTAAAGGAATCAGGGGTACGGAGAGAAGGCAGGTACAGGATACTGAGTGGATGATCAGCCATGATCATATTGAATGGCGGTGCAGGCTCGAAGGGCCGAATGGCCTACTCCTGCACCTATTTTCTATGTTTCTATGTTTCTATGTTACAGCAGGGTGGCCAAAACCCAACACAATACTCCACAATAATGCACAATAATGCACAGCGGAGCAGTGGTGGAGTTGCTGCCTCACAGCGCCAGAAACCCGGCGTTTGATGCTGGCCACGGATGCTGCCTGTGTGGAGTTTGCATGCTTCAGTAGCTTACAACCCAATGGTATGAACACTAAATTCTCCATTGTCACATGGACGAGCAACTGTCTCTCGGTCCCAGAGACACAGGCTTGAACCTGACCTCGGGTGCTGGCAGTGTGTGGAGTTGATAGCTTCCATCATCCATTGCTTGTCTGCACTGGGCCTGAACTCACTGGAGAGAAGAATGAGGGGGGACCTCATTGAACTCACCGAACAGTGAAAGGCTTGGATGTGGAGATGATGTTTCCACTAGTGGGAGAATCTAGGACGAGAGTTCACAGCCTCAGAATTTAAGGGCGTTCTTTTAGGAATGAGATGAGGAGGAATTCTTGCTATTGAGGGAGTGCAGCGTAGGTTTACAAGGTTAATTCCCGGGATGGCGGGACTGTCATATGCTGAGAGATTGGAGCAGCTGGGATTGTACACTCTGGAGTTTAGAAGGATGAGAGGGCATCTCATTGAAACATGTAAGATTGTTAAGGGTTTGGACACGCTAGAGGCAGGAAACATGTTCCCGATGTTGGGGGGAGTCCAGAACCAGGGGCCACACAGTTTAAGAATAAGGAGTAAGCCATTTAGAACGGAGACGAGGAAACACTAAACACTTTTTCTCACAGTGAGTGGTGAGTCTGTGGAATTCTCTGCCTCAGAGGGCGGTGGAGGGCCGGTTCTCTGGATACTTTCAAGAGAGATCTAGATAGGGCTCTTAAAAGGAGCGGAGTCAGGGGATATGGGGAGAAGGCAGGAATGGGGTACTAATTGTGGATGATCAGCCATGATCACATTGAATGGCGGGTGCTGGCTCGAAGGGCCGAATGGCCTACTCCTGCGCTTTTTGTCTATTGTCTATTGACATGTTGGCCAGTGGTGGGGCAAGTTGGGCTAAAGGGCCTGTTTCCACGCTGCGTGGCTCCGTGACTCTATAATTGATAATTTATTGGTAACGATCGATATCCCGACCCGGTGGGTGACTATTTTCCTTTGGGTTTTTTTTCTCCCAATTCCAGGGCTGCCAGATTCCTAAAGGGTGGAGCGTCCTCTACAGCATCAGGGACACACACGACATTGAATGGCGGTGCTGGCTCGAAGGGGCCAAATGGCTTAGTCCTGCATCTATTGTCTATTGTCTATTGTCTATAATATCTTTGGTCAGAAGGTGGTGAATCTGTGGTATTTTGGCCACTGAAGGCCTTGGAGGCCAATGGATATTTTGAAGACATGGATAGATATATTCTTGATTAGTACATAGATCAGCCATGATTGAATGGCAGAGTGGGCTTGATGGGTCCAATGGCCTAATTCTGCTCCTATCACTGATGACCTTGTGACCTTATCCCAACCGCAAAGGTTTATTGATCGAAGAGTTCAGATTTTAATCGACAGCGATGAGGTATAGAAGTGTGTGCCAAAGTCTGAGATATTATCAATTGGCAAAGAATCTAAACGGGTTGCGTTGGAGGTATGGATGAGTGGTGGAATATTGCGTTGGGTGAACAGGGCCCAACGGGAGCCACATGGTGTAATTACTGATAAAAGGACAGGTCAGAACACATTTGGAGTGTTGTGAGAAATTTGTGTACCAAGGGAAAAGCTTTTGTTGCATTGAAACATAGAAACATAGAAAATAGGTGCAGGAGTAGGCATTCAGTCCTTCGAGCCAGCACCGCCATTAAATATGATCATGGCTGATCATCCAACTCAGTATCCTGTGCCTGCCTTCTCTCCATACCCCCTGATCCCTTTATCCACAAGAGCCACATCTAACTCCCTCTCAAATATAGCCAATGAACTGGCCTCAACTGCCTTCCTGTTTTTTCCCCATATTGCTTGATTCCGTTAATCCTCAGAGCTAAATATAACTCTCTTGTGAACACATCCAGTGAAACATAGAGACATAGACATAGAAATTAGGTGCAGGAGTAGGCCATTCAGTCCCTCCGAGCCTGCACCGCCATTCAATATGATCATGGCTGATCATCCCAACTCAGTATCCTGTGCCTGCCTTCTCTCCATACCCCCTGATCCCTTTAGCCACAAGGGCCACATATAACTCCCTCTTAAATATAGCCAATGAACTGGCCTCAACTACCTTCTGTGGCAGAGAATTCCAGAGATTCACCACTCTCTGTGTGAAAAATGCTTTTCTCATCTCGGTCCTAAAAGATTTCCCCCTTATCCTTAAACTGTGACCCCTTGTTCTGGACTTCCCCAACATCGGGAACAATCTTCCTGCATCTAGCCTGTCCAACCCCTTAAGAATTTTGTAAGTTTCTATAAGATCCTCCCTCAATCTTCTAAATTCTAACGAGTACAAGCCGAGTCTATCCATTCTTTCTTCATATGAAAGCCCTGACATCCCAGGAATCAGTCTGGTGAACCTTCTCTGTACTCCCTGTATTAGCAAGACATTTCCTAATTTGGCCTCAGATTAGGAGGCCAAAACTGTGCGCAATATTCCAGGTGTGGTCTCACCAAGACCCTGTATAACTGCAGTAGAAACTCCCTGCTCCGAAACTCAAATCCTTTTGCTATGAATGCTAACATACCATTCGCTTTCTTCACTGCCTGCTGCATCTGCATGCCTACTTTCAATGACTAGTGTACCATGACTGCTAGGTCTCGTTGCATCTCCCCTTTTCCTAATCGGCCACCATTCAGATAATAGTCTACTTTCCTGTTTTTGCCACCAAAGTGGATAACCTCACATTTATACACATTATACTGCATCTGCCATGTGTTTGCCCACTCACCCAGCCTATCAAAGTCACCTTGCAGCCTCCTAGCATCCTCCTCACAGCTAACACTGCCCCCAGCTTTGTGTCATCCGCAAACTTGGAGATGTTGCATTCAATTCCCTCGTCCAAATCATTAATATATATTATAAATAGCTGGGCTCCCAGCACTGAGCCTTGCGGTACCCCACTAGTCACTGCCTGCCATTGTGTAAAGGACCCATTTAGTCCTACTCTTTGCTTCCTGTCTGCCAGCCAGTTCTCTATCCACATCAATACTGAACCCCCATACCATGTGCTTTAAGTCCCTTAAGTGGGACCTTGTCGAAAGCCTTCTGGAAGTCCAGATACACCACATCCACTGGTTCTCCCCTATCCACTCTACTAGTTACATCCTCGAAAAATTCTATAAGATTCGTCAGACATGATTTACCTTTCATAAATCCATGCTGACTTTGTCCAATGATTTCACCACTTTCCAAATGTGCTGCTATCCCATCTTTAATAACTGACTCTAGCAGTTTCCCCACTACCGACGTTAGACTAACTGGTCTGTAATTCCCCGTTTTCTCTCTCCCTCCCTTTTCAAAAAGTGGGGTTACGTTTGCTACCCGCCAATCCTCAGGAACTACTCCAGAATCTAAAGAGTATTGAAAAATTATCACTAATGCATCCACTATTTCTGAGGCTATTTCCTTAAGTACTCTGGGATGCAGCCTATCTGGCCCTGGGGATTTATCGGCCTTTAATCCATTCAATTTACCTAACACCACTTCCCGGCTAACTTGGATTTCACTCAGTTCCTCCATCTCATTTGATCCCCGGTCCCCTGCTATTTCTGGCAGATTATTTATGTCTTCCTTAGTGAAGACAGAACCAAAGTAGTTATTCAATTGGTCTGCCAAGCCCTTGTTCCCCATGATCAATTCGCCTGTTTCTGACTGTAAGGGTCCTACATTTGTTTTAACTAATCTTTTCTCTTCACATATCTATAAAAACTTTTGCAGTCAGTTTTTATGTTCCCTGCCAGTTTTCTTTCATAATCTATTTTCCCTTTCACAATTAACCCCTTTGTCCTCCTCTGCTGGACTGAATTTCTCCCAGTCCTCTGGTAGGCTGCTTTTTTCTGGCTAATTTGTATGCTTCATCTTTTGTTTTGATACTATTTCTGATTTCCCTTGTTATCCATGGATGCACTACCTTCCCTGATTTATTCTTTTGCCAAACTGGGATGAGCAATTGTTGTAGTTCATCCATGCAGTCTTTAAATGCCTTCCATTGCATATCCGCCATCAACCCTTTAAGAATCAATTGCCAGTCAATCTTGGCCAATTCACGTCTCATGCCCTCAAAGTTACCTTTCTTTAAGCTCAGAACCATTGTTTCTGAATTAATTATGTCACTCTCCATCCTAATGAAGATGAAAGCCAGCAAAGTCCGATCAAGGATAGTTCAAGGGTCTCCAATGAGATAGATGGGAGGTCAGGACCACTCTCTAGTTGGTAAGTATATGGTTCAGTTGCCTGATAACAGCCGGGAAGAAACTGTCCCTGAATCTGGAGGTGTGCGTTGTCACACTTCTGTACCTTTTGCCTGATGGGAGAGGGGAGAAGAGGGAGTTGCCGGGGGTGAGGACTGGTCCTTGATGATGCTGCTGGCCCTTGCCGAGGCAGCGTGAGGTGTAGATGGAGTCAATGGAAGGGAGGTCGTTTGTGTGATGGTCTGGGCTGCGTCCACAATTCGCTGCAATTTCTTGCGGTCTTGGATGGAGCTGTTCCAAACCGTGCTGTGATGCATCCCGATAAAATGCTTCCTGCGGCGCATCTGTAGAAGTTGGTGAGAGTTGTAGGGGACATGCCGAACTCTCTAAGCCTTGTCAGGGAGTAGAGGCGTCGGTGTGCTTTCTTGGTCGTTGCTTCAGTATGGGTGGTCCAGGAGAAGTTGTTGGTGATATTGACTCCTGGGAATGTGAAGCTTTCAACCATCTCCACTTCAGCGCCGTCAATGCAGACTGGGGTGTGTGAACCGCTTCACTTCCTGACGTCCATCACTGTCTCCTTTGTCTTGCTGACGTTGAGAGAAAGGTTGTTGTCTGGACACCAGGACACAAGGTTCTCGATCTCCTCCCTGTACTCTGTCTCATCATCATTTGATATACGGCCCACAATGGTGGTGTCGTCTGTGAATTTGTAAATTGAATTAATTGTACCCGGCTGCACAGTGGTGGGTTTACAAGGGGTAAAGATGGGGGCTGAGAACGCAGCCTTGTGGAGTCCCAGTGTTGAGGATTATGGTGGAGGATGATTTGTCCACTATCCTCACTAGATTGGGGTCTGTTGATCAGGAAGTTGAGGATCCAGTTGCAGAGAAGAGTGCTTTAATAGGAACATGAGGGTGGTGGCGTGTTTGGATGGTGCTGCCGGAGGTTGAGGCAGGGGACTATCACAACATTTTAAAAACATTTACACAGATAACTGGATACAATTTTTTCTGAAGCCAGTTAACCTACAAACCCGCACATCTTTGGAGTGCAGGGGGGAAACCGGAGCACCCGGAAACAACGTACACGGGTCACGGGGAGAACGTACAAACTCGTACAGACAGCGCCCGTAGACAGGATGGAACCCGGTTTCTGGCGCTGTAAGGCAGCAACTCTACCGCTGCACCACCGTGTTATTGTGCTGAAAATGTTTTTTCTCACCTCAGTCTTAAATGGCCTCCCCTTTATTCTAAGGCTGTGGCCCCTGGTTCTGGACTCGCCCAACATATGGAACATTTTTCCTGCATCTAGCTTGTCTAGTCCTTTTATAATTTTATACGTTTCTATAAGATCCATCCCCCTCATCCTCCCAAACTCCATTGAATACAAGCCTAGTCTTTTCAATCTTTTCCTCATATGACAGTCCCGCCATCCCAGGGATCAATCTCGCGAACCTACACTGCACTGCCTCAATCGCAAGGATGTCCTTCCTCAAATTAGGAGACCAAAACTGTACGCAATACTCCAGATGTGGTCTCACCAGATCTATAACAACTGCAGAAGAACCTCTTTACTCCCTATACTGAAATCCTCTTGTGTTGAAGGCCAACATTCCATTAGCTTTCTTCACTGCCAGCTGTACCTGAAGAAGAGTCGAGACCCTTCTTCAGACTTCAGATTCTATGTTCCATGTTTATGTACTGAGGAAGGGTCTTAACCCGAAACGTCACCCATTCCTTCTCTCCAGAGACGCTGCCTGTCCCGCTGAGCTACTCCAGCATTTTGTGTCTACCTTTAGTATGTTGCAAAACTTACTTTCAGCGGTGCTGCAGTTCTGCCACTGGCCGCATGTGAGAATTTTGCGCCTTTGGGGGGGGGGGGGGGGGGGGGGGGGGGGGGCAGGGTTAAAATGCGTTTTTTCACCTACCTATCCTGGATATATTTTCTCGGAGTGCAAGCTTTTGCTGAAGAATTGTTCCGACGGACGTTCTGTGTATTTTGTTTTAAATCGCCCGACAATTTCAGCATTGGAGTAATTTTAAAAATCAACTTCTGAAGCCGTCAACGCCGACAACGGCGACAGATTTCACGCATGGGACACGTAAAGGAGAGCTGTTTATTTTATGTATAAAAGTGCTTCTTAGGATGCCTTTAATCCACATTTTACGTTGTGAAACGGTGATTTTTTTCCCCATACGAACCGGCAGTGTTTTTCCTGACGATATGGGGTTTAAGTTCACCGCAACGTTCCAAATGATCGCGTTCTCAAAAAGCCGCTCGCAAGATGATTTAAATGGCCATTAATTTATGGGAATTAAACACTAAATTCCTTCCATTCGGCCTATAAACCCATGACAATGAGATTTAAAAATCATGTTATATTGTGAATTCTTGTGTGACTGTTATTTGCACACTTAGGCTATTTAAAAATATTAACCTTTTCTTAAGAAATGGATAGATGTTTAGATCTAGTAATTGAATTTTATAATTAGCTACAATTGGGTAACTAACTAATTATATGCTTTAATTTCAGGTCATCCAAGTAAGATTGTTTCATATTTGTTTCAGAATGCCTCAATCTATAATAACTGCAAATTTATTTCAAGTTCTCTTAATTTTAAAGAAAGTTATGAGCTTTTGACTGTCCTTGATCACAGCTTTTGTGTTAAGTCAATGGAAAAGCAATAGGGAACAAGATGCTAATTTCCGAGTATGAAAATGGCCATAACCTTTTTAATACTGAAGATATGAAAATGAATTAGGTGTCAAATTAAACTTATTTTTATGCTTTATCTGATGGGATAAATTGCAGACTTGATTTTTTAAATCCCAAAATGTTGTAACATTGCTACCTTTATATACTCCGGGACCCTTCCAGTCTGCTACATTCCCCAGGGCCTGGCCATACAATGGGTTAATCTAAAGCAGGTATCAGAGCGTTGCTCAGATAAATGCCACGGTTGGAACAGGCCTGAACAACTAGACAGAGCATGAGTAACTGCTTAGACAGCATTATTGTTCCTCCCTCTTTTTTGTGGAAATCACCTCATTCTCCTAATTGGAAAGGATTTCCTCTTTGCTGGTGAACCTAAGACGATTAGTCACTCTGCTGATATTATCTTCAGACTTTTGAGTTTTGAGATAATCATAGTCATACAGCGTGGATACAGGCCCTTCGGCCCAACTTGCCCCATCCCGACCAACAGGTCCCATCTACACCGGTCCCACCTGCCTGCGTTTGACCCATATCCGTGGTTGGCGCAAACCCCGTTGGGCCGAAGGGCCTGTTTCCACACCGTATCTCCCAAAATGAATAAAATATACAGAGAACGCCACCTCACCTCTCCATGCTCTCCAGAGATGCTGCCTGACCTGCTGAGTTGCTCCAGCACTTGGTGTCATTTTTGGTGTCCCAGCATCTGCAGTCCTGTGTATCTATAGAGCAGTGCAGAACTGGATCAGGCCCATCGCCCCCACCATATCCCAACATGTTTATTATGTGTTTTGTGTCGTCACACAACTGTTTGCCAATAACGAGCACATTCTAGTGACACCTCGCTGGCCTCTGCAAGCTCCTTTACAGTGACAATAGACAATAGACAATAGGTGCAGGAGGAGGCCATTTGGCCCCTTGAGCCAGCACCGCCATTCAATGTGATCATGGCTGATCATCCCCAATCAGTACCCCGTTCCTGCCTTCTCCCCATATCCCATGACTCCGCTATTTTTAAGAGCCCTATCTAGCTCTCTCTTGAAAGCATCCAGAGAACCTGCCTCCACCGCCCTCTGAGGCAGAGAATTCCACAGACTCACAACTCACTGTTATAAAAAGTGTTTCTCGTCTTCATTCTAAATGGCTTACCCCCTTATTCTTAAACTGTGGCCCCTGGTTCTGGTCTCCCCCAACATCGGGAACATATTTCCTGCCTCTAGCGTGTCCAAGCCCTTAACAATCTTATGTTTCAATGAGATCCCCTCTCAACCTTCTAAACTCCAAAGTGTACATGCCCAGTGGCTCCATTCTCTCAGCATATGACAGTCCCGCCATCCCGGGAATTAACCTGGTAAACCTACGCTGCACTCCCTCAATAGCAAGAATGTCCTTCCTCAAATTAGGGGACGTCTGTGTGCTGAAGGCTTTTATTGCGTGCCATCGAGTCAGTGGAAAGACAATACATGATTACAATCAAGCTGTGTACAGATACATGATGAAGGGAATATCGCAGTCACTAGTGTGGAGGATAGAACTGGTGTATGTATGAGTGATCACTGGTTGGTGCAGACTCAGTGGGCCGAATGGTCTGTTTTAAACTACACTAAACCTGATCAAACATTGCAAATATTTAGTGCAGTTTCCTTGCTTTTAAACTCTTGGCCTCAGTAAAGATAATCGAAAATACCAAACCTGTGGACATACGCCAAGTGGGAATGTACCTGCATCAGATGAGTCACCCCCTCCCACAACTTCTTAGTAAAGTTATTACAGTACAGTACATCCACAAAACTGTTGCCAGGCCTCAAGGTCATGAGCTACTATAGGGAGGGGTTATGCACCCCGGGATTCTAGTCCTTGGAGTGCAAGAGGATGAATTGATTATAGGAGCACGGAGGTCCTATTGCAGTTTGCAGGGCCCTGGTGAGACCACACCTGGAGTACTTTGTGCAGTTTTGGTCTCCTAATTTGGGGAAGAACACTCTTGTTATTGACGGAGTGCAGCGAAGGTTCACCAGGTTAATTCCCAGGATGGCGGGACTGACATACGCTGAAAACATGGATCGACTGGGCTTATATTCACTGGAATTTAGAAGGATGATACATAGATACACAGATACATAGACACCAGGTGCAGGAGTAGGTCATACAGTACAACCCTTCGAGCCAACCACCACCATTCAATGTGATCATGGCTGATCATCCACAATCAGTACCCCGTTCTTGCCTTCTCCCTATATCCCTTGATTCTGCTATCCGAAAGAGCTCTATCTAACTCTCTTATGAAAACTTCAGTGAATTGACCTCTGTTGCCTTCTGAGGCAAAGGATTCCACAGATTCACAACTCCGAGTAAAAAGTTTTTCCACATCTCAGTTCTAAATGGTCTTCCCCTTATTCTACCCCCTGGTTCTGGACTCCCCCAAGATTGGGAACATGTTTCCTGCATCTAGCGTGCCCAATCCCTTAATAATCTTATATGTTTCTATAAGGTCTCCTCTCATCCTTCGGAGTTTCAGTGAAGACAAGCCCAGTCAATCTATTCTTTCATCATATGACAGTCCCGCTATCCCGGGAATTAACCTCATGAACCTGCACTGCACTCCCTCAATAGCAAGAATGTCCTTCCTCAAATTAGGATGAGAGGGGAACATGTATAAACATATGGCATTCTTAAGGGATTGGACACACTAGATGCAGGAGAAATGTTCCCGATGTTGGGGGAATCCAGAACCAGGGGTCACAGTTTAATAATAAGGGGTAGGCCATTTAGGACAGAGATGAGGACAAACATTTTCGTCCCGATAGTTGCGAAACTGTGGAATTCTCTGCCACAGAAGGCAGTGGAGGCTAATTCACTGGATGTTTTTTGAAGAGATAGATATAGCTCTTTGTGCTAACAGAATCAAGTGATATGGGGAGAAAGCAGGAACGGGGTACTGATTTTGGATGATCAGCCATGATCACATTGAATGGCAGTGCTGGTTCGAAGGGCCGAATGGCCGACTCCTGCACCTATTTTCTATGCTTATATGAGGGGGGTGATCGTATAGAGGTGTACAAAGTCATGAGAGGAATAGGCTGTGCAGCAGTACAGTCGCTGCCTGGCATCATCAGAGACCCGGGTTCGATCCTGACTACGGGTACTGCCTGTACGGAGTTTGTCCGCCTCCCCGTGACCTCGTGAGTTTTCTCCGGGTGCTCCGATTTCCGCCCACCCTCCGAAGATGTACAGGCTTGGAGGTTAATTGGCTTCGGTAACATTTTAAATTGCCCCCTAGTGTTTGGGATAGGGCTAATGTAAGGGGATTGCTGGTCAGAGCGGACATGATGGGCTAAACTGAACTAGACAGCACACTCAGTCAGGATCGAACCCAGGTCTCTGGCGCTGGGAGGCAGCAAGGGAGTTGCATTTTAGGTTCGAGATGCGAAGTGAGGGGAGGGGGGACCTCATTGAAACTTACAGAATAAAGAAAGGCACAGATAGAGTGGATGTGGGGAGGATGTTTCCACTGGTGGGAGAGTCTAGGACCAAAGGTCACAGCCTCAGAATTAAAGGGCGCTCTTTTAGAAAGGAGGTGAGGAGGAACTTCTTTAGTCAGAGGGTAGTTAATCTGTGGATCTCATTGCCACGGAGGGCTGTGGAGGCCAATACATTCGATGCTGTATTTTTAAGGCAGAGATGGACAATTTCCTGATTAGAACGGGTGTCAAGGGTTATGGGGAGAAGGCAGGAGAATGGGACTAGGAGGCAGAGATCAGCCATGATTGAATGACGTAGTGGACTCGATGGGCCGAATGGCCTAATTCGACTCCTATAACTTGTGAACTTGTGAACATGTGAGAACAGGCCCTTTGGCCCACAGAGACGGCTGTTTACGGAGTTTATACATTCTCACTGTGCTTGGGTGGGCTTTTTCTGGGTGATCCAGTTTCCTCCCACACTCCGAAGACGTACAGGTTTGTAGGTTGCTTGATGCAACGTCACCATATAACCATATAACCATATAACCATATAACAATTACAGCACGGAAACAGGCCATCTCGACCCTTCTAGTCCGTGCCGAACACATAATCTCCCCTAGTCCCATATACCTGTGCTCAGACCATAACCCTCCATTCCCTTCCCATCCATATAACTATCCAATTTATTTTTAAATGATAAAAACGAACCTGCCTCCACCACCTTCACTGGAAGCTCATTCCACACAGCTACCACTCTCTGAGTAAAGAAGTTCCCCCTCATGTTACCCCTAAACTTCAGTCCCTTAATTCTCATGTCATGTCCCCTTGTTTGAATCTTCCCTACTCTCAGTGGGAAAAGCTTTTCCACGTCAACTCTGTCTATCCCTCTCATCATTTTAAAAACCTCTATCAAGTCCCCCCTTAACCTTCTGCGCTCCAAAGAATAAAGCCCTAACTTGTTCAACCTTTCTCTGTAACTTAGTTGCTGAAACCCAGGCAACATTCTAGTAAATCTCCTCTGTACTCTCTATTTTGTTGACATCCTTCCTATAATTAGGTGACCAAAATTGTACACCATACTCCAGAATTGGCCTCACCAATGCCTTATACAATTTTAACATTACATCCCAACTTCTATACTCAATGCTCTGATTTATAAAGGCCAGCACACCAACAGCTTTCTTTACCACCCTATCTACATGAGATTCCACTTTCAGGGAACTGTGCACAGTTATTCCCAGATCCCTCTGTTCACCTGCATTCTTCAATTCCCTACCATTTACCATGTACGTCCTATTTTGATTTGTCCTGCCAAGATGTAGCACCTCACACTTATCAGCATTAAACTCCATCTGCCATCTTTCAGCCCACTCTTCCAACTGGCATAAATCTCTCTGTAGACTTTGAAACTCTACTTCATTACCCGCAACCCCACCTATTTTAGTATCATCTGCATACTTACTAATCCAGTCACGTATCCCTGTTCTCCAGCAATGCTGCCTGACCTGCCGAGTTACCCCAGCATGTTGTGTCCAGGTTTGTAGGTTAATTGGCCCTCTGTAACTTGCCCCTCATGTGCAGGGAATGGATACAAAACTGGGATAACACGGAACTAGCGTGAATGCGTGATCACTGGTCGGCGCGGACACGATGGGCCGAAGGGCCTGCTTCGAAACATCGAAACCCTTTATTGAAACATATAAGAATATTAAGGGTTTGGACACGCTAGAGGCAGGAAACATGTTCCCGATGTTGGGGGAGTCCAGAACCAGGGGCCACACAGTTTAATAATAAGGGGTAAGCCATTTAGAACGGAGACGAGGAATTAAGGGACAGAATTAAGGGACAGAAGTTTAGGGGTAATATGAGGGGGAACTTCTTTACTCAGAGAGTGGTAGCGGTGTGGAATGAGCTTCCAGTGGAAGTGGTGGAGGCAGGTTCATTGGTATCATTAAAAAATAAATTGGATAGGCATATGGATGAGAAGTGAATGGAGGGTTATGGTATGAGTGCAGGCAGGTGGGACTAAGGGGAAAAAACATTTGTTCGGCACGGACCTGTAGGGCCGAGATGGCCTGTTTCCGTGCTGTAATTGTTATATGGTTATATGATTAAACACTTTTTCTCACAGAGAGTGGTGAGTCTGTGGAATTCTCTGCCTTAGAGGGTGGTGGAGGCAGGTTCTCTGGATGCTTTCAAGAGAGAAGTAGATAGGGCTCTTAAAGATAGCGGAGTCAGGGGATATGGGGAGAAGGCAGGAACGGGGTACTGATTGGGGATGATCAGCCATGATCACATTGAATGATGGTGTATATTGTCTATTGTCTATTGTCTTCCACAGAGTGATATCCATTGAAGAATGAAGGTGAATGAGAAAAGTTCCATCCAGCAGTGCCACATGGACACATGCCCATGCCATCCTTCATCACCTGCCTCATATTCAAACCCTTGGGGAGGGGGGGGGGGGGGGGGGGGATGTAGACAGGAATCCCTGTCCACTGTGGGAACGAGAACAATGTTTTTTCTTCTTTTTTCGGTTTCCCACAAGATGAGGAAGGTTTATGAGGCTTGGCAGCCGTTCCAATGGCCTGAAGCTGTTGGTCTGAGCCCAGAGTTACTGGGAATTGTAACTGACAGTGCCATCCAAGCCTCCAGCTCTCTCTGTGACTCACAGCGAGGGAATGCAGCAATGCTCAGACCTGAACCTTAGTTTTGTTTAGATTTGTTTATAGATACAGCACGGAGACAGGGCCCTTCGGCCCACTGAGTCCATGCTGACCAGCGATCCCCGTACACTAACACTATCCCACACACACTATCCCACACACACTTTTATACGTTTATACCAATTAACCATAGCAAAAGGATTTGAGTATAAGAGCAGGAAGGTTCTATTGCAGTTGTACAGGGTCTTGGTGAGACCACACCTGGAGTGTTGCGTACATTTTTGGTCTCCTAATCTGAGGAAAGACATTCTTGCCATAGAGGGAGTACAGAGAAGGTTCACCAGGCTGATTCCTGGGATGGCAGGGCTTTCATATGAAGAAAGACTGGATAGACTCGGCTTGTACTCGCTAGAATTATGAAGATTGAGGGGAGATCTTATAGAAACATACAAAATTCTTAAGCGGTTGGACAGGCTAGATGCAGGAAGATTGTTCCCGATGTTGGGGAAGTCCAGAACAAGGGGTCACAGTTTAAGCATAAGGGGGAAGTATTTTAGGACCGAGATGAGAAAAAACATTTTTTACACAGAGAGTGGTGAATCTGTGGAATTCTCTGCCACAGATGGTAGTTGAGGCCAGTTCATTGGCTATATTTAAGAGGTAGTTAGATGTGGCCCTTGTGGCTAAAGGGATCAGAGGGTATGGAGAGAAGGCAGGTACAGGATACTGAGTTGGATGATCAGCCATGATCATATTGAATGGTGGTGCAGGCTCGAAGGGCCGAATGGCCTACTCCTGCACCTATTGTCTATGTTTCTATGTTAACCTACAAACCCCTTGGCGACACTTGGACTGTCCTTGATCGGGCTTTACTGACTTTACTTTGCACTAAACATTATTCCCTTATCCTGCATCTGTTAACGGCTCGATTGTCATCATGTATTGTCTTTCTGCTGACTGAATAGTACGCAACAAAAGCTTTTCACTGTACCTCGGTACACGTGACAATGAACTAAACTGAACTGCAGTGAACCTGTACGTCTTTGGAGTGTGGGAGGAAACCGAAGATCTCAGAGAAAACCCACGCAGGTCACGGGGAGAACGTACAAACACCGTACAGACAGCACCCGTAGTCAGGATGGAACCCAGGTCTCTGGTGCTGTAAGGCAGAGGCTCTACCACTGCACCACCGTGCCGCACAAGTTAGCAGTAACTTCAACACCCCTGCCTCCAAAGCCAAGTTATGGGAAGGTTTATGTTTGAACAAGGTTGAACAAGTTTGGAGCGCAGAAGGTTAAAGGGGGACTTGATAGAGGTCTTTAAAATAATGAGAGGGATAGACAGAGTTGATGTGGACAAGCTTTTCCCACTGAGAGTAGGGAAGATTCAAACAAGGAGACATGACTTGAGAATTAAGGGACTGAAGTTTACGGGTAACATGAGTGGGAACTTCTTTACTCAGAGAGTGGTGGCTGTGTGGAATGAGCTTCCAGTGAAGGTGGTGGAGGCAGGTTCGTTTTTATAATTTAAAAATAAATTGGATAGTTATATGGACGGGAAAGGAATGGAGGGTTATGGTCTGAACGCAGGTATATGGGACTAGGGGAGAATACGTGTTCGGCACGGACTAGAAGGGTCGAGATGGCCTGTTTCCGTGCTGTAATTGTTATATGGTTATATGGTTATATGGTTTAGATTACTGTAATATTCTCATGTGTACTGAGGCACAGTCATAGAGTTATAGAGTGATACAGCATGGAAACAGGCCCAACAGCCCAACTTGTATTCACTGGAGTTTAGAAGGATGAGGGGTTATCTTATAGAAACATATAAAATTATAAAAGGACTGGACAAGCTAGATGCAGGAAAAATGTTCCCAATGTTGGGTCACAGTGTAGGTCCTGCCCTTGTTAGACGTCCCAAAACGCAACACCTCACATTTCTTTGTATTAATTTATTATCAACCATCACTCAGCCCACCTGACCAACCGATCAAGATCCGGTCAACAATGACTGACCAAGAGGGGCGTTGCGGTAGAGTTGCTGCCTCACAGCGCCAGAGACCCGGGTTCAATCCTAACTACGGGTGCTGTCTGTACAGAGTTCGTACGTTCTCCCCGTGACATGCGTGGGTTTTCTCCGAGACCTTCAGTTTCCTCCCACACTCCAAAGACGTACAGGTTTGTAGGTTAATTGGCTTGGTATGAATGTAAATTGTCCCTAGTGTGTGTAGGGTAGTGTTAGTATGCGGGGATCGCAGCAGAAAGACTATATGATTAGTCTGAAGAAGTGTTTAAACTAGGAGGGGTTACCCATTCCTTCTCTCCAGAGATGCTGCCTGACCCGCTGAGTTACTCCAGCACTTTTGTGTCTATCTTCGGTGTAAACCAGCATCTGCAGTTTATTCCTGCACATACATGATTACAATTGAACCGTCCACAGTGTACAGATACTGGTTAAAGGGAATAACGTTTAGTGCAAGGTAAAGTCCAATAGTCCAATTAAAGATAATCTGAGGGTCTCCAGTGAGGTAGATGGTAGCTCAGGACCGCACTCTTGTTGGTGAAAGGATGGTTCAGTTGCCTGATAACAGCTGGAAAGAAACTGTCCCTGAATCTGGAGGTGAGCGTTTTCTGATGGGAGAGGGGTGAAGAGGGAGTGACCGGGGTGCGACTCGTCTTTGATGATGCTGCTGGCCTTGCCGAGGCAGCGTGAGGTGTAGATAGACTCAATGGAAGAGAGATTGGTTTGTGAAAGGTCTGGGCTGCGTTCACAACTCTGCCATTTCTTGCAGAATGGGAATGGAACATAAGATCATACAGTAATACGAGCAGGATTAGGCCATTCGGCCCATCAATTGTAATTGTAATTGTAATTGTAAATCTTTATTGTCATTTCCTGAGTATTCGCATACCCAGAGGAAACAAAAAAACGTTGCTCAACCAGTGTCCATTCAGTTTGCATTAAAAAATAAATAGGAATTAAAATTAAAAAATACATGTCATGAACAAATTTAACACTCTACTAAACATTCAACAGCCGTTCCGACCGGCAGCGGCACAACAGTGGCTCTGCTGCAGTGTGGGGGTTTGTGCGCGATACTTGGCAGGGGGCAAAGTCCATTTAACAGTCTTATAGCCTGTGGGAAGAAGCTGAGGAGCATCCTGCTGGTTTTGCAGCTAATGCTCCTGTACCTCTTCCCAGATGGGAGGATGGAGAAAAAATGTCTACTCCGCCATTCAATCTTGGCTGATCTATATCTCCCTCCTCACCCTATTCTCCTGCCTTCTCCCCATAACCGGTGGGGGCGCTGCAAGCCGGAAGCCCTGTCAGCAGCGTGTCCGTTTTTTGTTTTTTTAGTATGTTTTAATGTATGTTTTTAATGTTTCTTTGTATGTCTTGTGTGGGGGGTGGTGTGGGGCGGTAAGGGGAAAACCGTTTCGGTCGCCTCCTCCATGGAGACGCGACTTTTTCCATGCCCCCCCTCCCCCCCCCCCCCCCCCCCCCCGTGGCCTAACATCGAGGATCGGTGCGGCCTTTCCCGGAGACGTGCCCGGGACTGCAGCTGCGGGTGCAGCGCGGACGCTCGTTGTGGAGCGGGAGCGCTCCGTTTCGCTGGCCCGCGGCAGCCTGAAGCCGCGGTCTGCGGAGCTCCAGCTGGTGCAGCGTCCGCAGCCCAGGATCCCTTGTGGGGGACCCGGGAGAAGAAGTAGCCACCACTGCCGGCCCGCAGCCAACTTCAAGATCAAGATTCAATTTATTTGTCATTTGGACCCCTTGAGGTCCAAACGAAATGCAGCCATACATTACAAACAAATAGACCCAAGACACAACATAATTTACATAAACATCCATCACATCGCTGTGATGGAAGGCCAAAAAAACTTATCTCTCCACTGCACTCTCCCCCCCCCCCCTCCCGATGTCAGAGTCAAAGTCAAAGCCCCCGGCTGGCGATGGCGATTGTCCCGTGGCCATTAAAGCCACGCCGGGTGGTGCGAGGTCGCACACCGGGTCTTGGAGTTAGAGTCCCCGGCGTGCGCTCGCAGAGTCCCGTGGCCATTCCAAGCCGCGCGGGGCGGTGATGTCAGGCCCCGCTCCAGGAGCTCTTTGACCCCGCAACTCGGGCGGGAGAAGTCGCCGTTGCAGGAGCCCTGAAAAGCGGTCTCCCTCCAGTGACCCGCGGGCTCTCGGTGCCGCCGTCCGCCAAACCCGCAGTAGCAGCCTCCAAATCTCCGGAGGTCGGGCGGCAGCAGCAGCAGCGTTCCACCACCGCTCCACCCGCTCTGGACTCGGCCAGCTCCGCGACGGTGAGGTGAGTCGTCGGCACCAGAGCCCCCGGTCTTCTCCTGTTGGAGGCCGCTCCTCGTTGCAGCCCCAACGACAACGGAGACCCGACAAGAAAAGGTCGGGTCTCCCGTGCAGGGAGAGATTTAAAAGTCACCCCCTCCCTCCCTCCCACCCCACCCCCACCCCCCCACACACACACCCCAACAAAAAATAACAAAAACTACATAGAAACATAGACAAAAAATAATAAAAACGGGGACGGGCTGCAGAGGCCGCTGCTGACGAGAGTCGCGCCGCCTACAGGATAGAGTGGATGCGGGCGCAGGCGCGGCGTGGAGTTACCATCAGGAGTGGGATCCCTCACCGGGGACCCCTGTTGGGGAGCTCTGACTGCCGGCCCTGCGGTCTGCGGTCTGCGGTCTGCGGTGCTTCTGGCTGCGGCGCGGCGGGAACTTTAAATCTTCGACCACCGGCCTGTGGCCGACACCAACCTGAAGCCGCGGTCTCCGGTGGGGAAGAGCCGATTCAGGACTTACCTGGACTTTCACTCATCTGGACGCCCGCAGCGGCGGCTGCGGAGGGTTAAGGTCCCGACCACGGGGGAAAATGGAGGAGGACTGGGAAATTTTGTGCCTTCCACCACAGTGATGAATGCTGTGGCGGATGTTTGTGTTCAATTTTTATTGTGTATTGTGTGTTCTTTTTTTTTATTGTACCGCTGCTGACAAATTCATTTCACTGCACTTTATGTGCAATGTGACGAATAAAACTGATTGATTGTTGATTGTAACCCCTGACACCCGTACATCTATCTATCTCTGCCTTACAAATATAAATTTTCTTGGCCTCCACAGCCGTCTGTGGCAAAGAATTCCACAGATTCACCACCCTCTGACTAAAGAAATTCCTCCTCATCTCCTTCCTAAATGAACGTCCTTTAATTCTGAGGATGTGACCTCTGGTCCTAGACTCTCCCACTGGTGGAAACATCCTCTCCACTCCACATCCACTCTATCCAAGCCGTTCACTGCTCGGTGAGTCTCAATGGGTCCCCCCCCTCATTCTTCTAAACTCCAGCGAGCACAGGCCCAGTGCTGACAAACGCTCGTCGTATGTTAACCCACTCATCCCTGGGATCGTTCTTGTAAACCTCCTCTGGACTCTCACACAGATTATCTTTTTGGGAATCCTGAACCAGAACTCCCAAGTCCCTTTTCACCTCCGATTTCTGGATTTTTCCCCCATTTAGAAAATAGTCTATCTCATTATTCCGGGAACATGGAAAAGTACGGAGCAGGAACAGGCTCTTCGGCCCACAATATCTGTGCCAACATAGGACACGGGGCGGAGAGTGTACGGAGTCAATGGTGGGGAGTCTGCTCTGGCTGATGGACTGTGCTCCATCCATAACTCTCTGCAATTTCTTGTAATATTGGGCAGAGCCGTTCCCAAACCAAGCTGCAGTCCAGCCTTCGTTATCCACAGTGCATCTGTACAGGTTGGTAAGAGTTGGTGGAGGCATGCTGAATTCCTTTAGTCTCCAGCATGTTACGTCTGTCTTCGGTATAAACCAGCATCTGAGGTCCTTCCCACACCCTTGACAGCCGTACTAACACGGACGGAAATCGCTGTCAAACATGGGGGGGACGCAATTTCTCGGTGGCCGCACGCGCATGCACACACACACACACACACACACACACACACACACACACACACACACACACACACACACACACACACACACACACACACACACACACACACACACACACACACACACACACACACACACCCACACACACACACACACACACACACACACACACACACACATACATACACACACACACACACAATCACACACACATACGCACACACACGCACACACACACACACACACACACACACCCGCACACACACACCCACACACACACACACACACACACACACACACACACACACACACACACACACACACACACACACACACACACACACACACACACACACACACACGCCTTTGGCCATGGGCCCTGTGGACGGTAACATCGGGAGCTGGTTTGAAACTCACCGATCAGTGAACGGCTTGGATAGTGTGGATGTGGAGAGGATGTTTCCACTAGTGGGAGAATCTAGGACCAGAGGTCACAGCCTCAGAATTAATGGGCGTTCCTTTAGGAAGGAAATGAGGAGGAATTTCTTTAGTCAGAGGGTGGTGAATCTGTGGAATTCTTTGCCCCAGACGGCTGTGGAAGCCAAGAACATTGATATTTGTAAGGCAGAGATAGATAGATTCCTGATTAGTGCGGGTGTCAGGGGTTATGGGGAGAGGGCAGAAGAATGGAGTGAGGAGGGAGAGATAGATCAGCCGTGATTGAATGGCGGAGTAGACTTGATGGGCCGAATGGCCTAATCCTGCCCGTATCACTGTTTGATCTAATGTTCCATCCCCATTCTGCAAGAAATGTGAACGCAGCCCAGACCTTTCACAAACCAATCTCTCTTCCATTGAGTCTATCTGCACTTCATGCTGCCTCGGGAGCTGACCTGGCTGGTGACCGACTCCGAGCTCCAGCAACAGCAGCTTCGTCCGCCCCGAATCGTGGGGCTTCAATCGGCCAGTTCGCGGGGCCTTTCATCGCCCGCCGCAGCTTAAAATTGCCCGTCGGTGGGCTACAGCAACGGGAGCCTCGATTGCCTCGATGAAGCAGTTTGATTTTAATCCACGCCGGGCGATGAAAGCCCCCGCATGCTCGGGGGAAATTTACAGAGGCCCAATTAACCTGCAAACCTGTACGTGTTCGGGATGTGGGAGGAAACCGGAGCACCCAGAGGAATCCCACGTAGTCACAGGGAGAGTGCGCAGTGCGCAGACACACGACACACGGGCAGCACCTGAGGTCAGGATCGAACCCAGGTCTCCGGCGCCGTGAGGCAGCGGCTATATCAGCCGCGCCACCATTATCGGCCACATCCTCAGTCGTCTGGACCCTATGCCTCTTTTAGCTTCTGTTTAGAGCTGAAGCAGGGAAACAGGTCCTCCGACGCACCGAGTCCACACAGACCAGCGATCACCCCGCACACTAACACTATCCTACACACACTTGGGACAATTTTACAATTTTACCGAAGCCAATTAACCGACAAACCTGCACGTCTTTGGAGTGTGGGAGGAAACCGGAGCACCCGGAGAAAACCCACGCGGGTCACGGGGAGAACGTGCAAACTCCGTACAGACAGCGCCCGTTGTCAGGATGGAACCCGGGTCTCTGGCGCTGTGAGGCAGCAACTCCACCGCTGCGCCACGCTCCACAAGCTCATCGCCTCTATTCTCCCGACAGATTATCGGACATCATTTCCTTTGTGGCTCGTCGCCAGTTAATTTTGTTTGAAAATGCTTCAGATATTTAGCAATTAAAAGATTATGTGGGTGTTCATTTCTATTGTTGCTGCTGTGGCCTTTGTGAGACCACGCCTGGATTATTGTGTACAGCGTTCTTATCCGTGAAGCCATCTGAGTTCAGTATAGTTTAGAGATGCAGTGTGGAAACAGGTCCTTCGACTCATCGAGTCCGCGGTTCAGCGCAGTTCAGTTTATTGTCACGTGTCCCAAGGTTTTGTTGCGTGCTATCCAGTCAGCGGAAAGACAATGCATAATTACAGTGTTCAGATACAGGATACAAGGCTAGTAAGACTTGTTTACGAAACAACCAACTTACATTTCTAAAGCTCTTCCCTTGACCTCTGATCATCCTAAGGCACTTTGCAATAATTGCATTGCTTTTCATAAGATTATAAGATCATAAGTTAATTTGAGCAGAATTAGGCCATTCGATACAGCCTTGTCCACTCCGCCATTCATTCGTGGCTGATCTATCTTCCCCTCTCAACCCCATTCTCCTGCCTTCTCCCTTTCACCTCTGACACCTGAACTAATAAAAAATCTATCTATCTCTGCCTTAAAAGCATCCGCTGAATTGGCCTCCACAGCCGCCTGTGACAAAGAATTCCACAGATTCACCGCCCCCTGGCTAAAGAAATTTCTCCTTGCCTCCTTCCGAAAATAACTTCCGTCCTCTAATTCTGAGGCTGTGACCTCTAGTCCTAGGCTCTCCCACTAGTGGAAACATCCTCTCCTCATCCACTCCATCCAAGCCTTTCACTATTCTGTACGTTTCAATGAGGTCCCCCCCTCATTCTTCTAAACTCCAGCGAGCACAGGCCCAGCGCTGTCAAACACTCATCATAGGTTAAATCATTAAATTGTAAAATGTCAAAATGTTAAAAGCAGAGCCAGTGTTATTTCATGAGGAAAGTCTGCAATCTGAAAGGACTATCAATTATGAGAGGCAGATGTAGTTTATATAAGGCTTGGCAATCGCTTCGCCCAACACCTCCATTCAGTTCGCACTAACCCTGATTTCCCGGTGGCTCAGCACTTCAACTCCCCCTCCCATTCCCAATCTGATCTTTCTGTCCTGGGCCTCCTTCATTGCCATGAGGCCCAGTGCAAATTGGAGGAGCAGCACCTCATATTTCGCTTGGGTAGTTTACACCCCAGCGGTATGAACATTGACTTCACTTACTTCAAATATCCCTTGCTTCCTCCCTCCCTCCCCCCCCCACCGTTCCCAGCTCTCCCACAAGCCTACGGTCTCCGCCTCTTTCTTTCTTTTTCCCTGCCCCATCCGTCATCAGTCTGAAGAACGATCTCGACCCGAAACGTCGCCTATTCATTCTCTCATAGAAACATAGAAACATAGAAAACAGGTGCAGGAGGAGGCTATTCGGCCCTTTGAGCCAGCACCGCCATTCATTGTGATCATGGCTGATCGTCCCCTATCAATAACCCGTGCCTGCCTTCTCCCCATATCCCTTGACTCCATTAGCCCCTAGAGCTCTATCTAACTCCCTCTTAAATCCATCCAGTGATTTGGCCTCCATTGCCCTCTGTGGCAGGGAATTCCACAAATTCACAACTCTCTGGTTGGAAAAGTTTTTACTCACCTCAGTCTTAAATGACCTCCCCTTTATTCTAACACTGTGGCCCCTGGTTCTGGACTCGCCCAACATTGGTAACATTTTTCCTGCATCTAGCTTGTCCAGTCCTTTCATAATTTTATATGTTTCTATAAGATTTCCCCTCATCCTTCTAAACTCCAGTGAATACAAGCCTAGTCTTTTCAATCTTTCCTCAAACGCCAGTCCCGCCATCCCAGGGATCAATCTGGTGAACCTGCGCTGCACTGCCTCAATCACAAGGATGTCCTTCCTCAAATTAGGAGAGTAAAACTGTACACAATACTCCAGATGCTGCCTCACCCGTTGAGTTTCTCCAGCATTTTTGTCCACCTCCAGATTATTTAATATCACTCTGTCGCTAATAATACCTATGGCTGCAGAGGTAGTTCCACTATAATTCTTTAAAACCACAGCACGCAATGTAATTTTAGCAGGCGTTCAATTTTGTTTCACCTTGTTTCTACGGTTGTTCTTCAATGAAAGGTATGTGAAATGTTTTTCTAAGTCAGTATGTGGAGCATCCAACCAGGTAAGGGATTATCTTAATTCTAGTTTTGTGGTATGAGGAAGGGCACTGAATAATAAATTCATGTTCACAAGTTATAGGAGCAGAATTAGGGCCATTCGGCCCATCGAGTCTATTCCGTCATTTAACCATGACTGATCTATCTCTCTCCCCTAACCCCATTCTCCTGGCCTCTCCCCGTAACCGTGGACACCCGTACTGATCAAGAATCTATCTATCTCTGCCTTAAGGGCCGGTCCCACGAGCATGCGACTGCATGCGGCAAGCGCGACCTAACGTGGTCGCTTGAGCCGTACGGCCTCGCGGGGCCGGTTCCACTTCGATCGCTGGAACCGTATGGAGTTGTGCGGAGCTGGTCCCGACATCGCGCGGGGCTCTGAAAAACTGACCGTGTTCAAAAATTCCGTGCGGCAAAAATTCCGCCTGCCCGCCCGCAGACGCCTCGACACCGTACGCACCGCACCGCCTCGACGGGCGTGCGCCACGTCTCAACGCCGTACGCAGCGTCTTGACGCCGTACGTCACGCGCGAACTTCCCGCGGACTTCGCTCGAACTTCACGTCACTCACTCGACCTCGCTTCCGGTTTGGTCACACTCGCCGCATGCAGACGCGTGCTGGTGGGACCGGCCCTGTACGGGGATCACTCAACCTCCGCGCGACCCCTGCTTCCGGTTTGGTCGCGCTTGCCGCATGCAGGTCGCATGCTCGTGGGACAGGCCCCTTATTCTCTGCCTCTGCCTCTGGGTTTACGAAAGGGAAATCATGCTTGACTAATCTTCTGGAATTTTTTGAGGATGTAACTAGGAAAATGGACAAGGGAGAGCCAGTGGATGTAGTGTACCTGGACTTTCAGAAAGCATTTGATAAGGTCCCACATAGGAGATTTATGGGTAAAATTAGAGCACATGGTATTGGGGGTAGAGTGCTGACATGGATAGAGAAGTGGTTGGCAGGCAGGAAACAAAGAGTAGGGATTAACGGGTCCCTTTCAGAATGGCAGGCACTGACTAGTGGGGTATCAGAGGGCTCGGTGCTGGGACTGCAGCTATTTACAATATATATTAATGATTTAGCTGAAGGGATTACAAGTAACATTAGCAGATTTGCAGAAGATACAAAGCTGGGTGGTAGTGTGAACTGTGAGGAGGATGCTATGAGAATGCAGGGTGACTTGGACAGGTTGGGTGAGTGGGCAGATGCATGGCAGATGCAGTTTAATGTGTTTAAATGTGAGGTTATCCACTTTGGTAGCAAAAACAGGAAGGAAGCTTATTATCTAAATAATGTCAAATTGGGAAGTACAACGGGATCTGGGGGTCCTTGTTCATCAGTCAATGAAAGTAAGCATGCAGGTACAGCAGGCAGTGAAGAAAGCGAATGGCATGTTGACCTTCATAGCAAGAGGAGTTGAGTACAGGAGTTAAGAGGTCCTTCTACATAGAAACATAGAAATTAGGTGCAGGAGTAGGCCATTCGGCCCTTCGAGCCTGCACCGCCATTCAATATGATCATGGCTGATCATCCAACTCAGTATCCCGTACCTGCCTTCTCTCCATACCCCCTGATCCCCTTAGCCACAAGGGCCACATCTAACTCCCTCTTAAATATTGCCAATGAACTGGCCTCAACTACCCTCTGTGGCAGAGAGTTCCAGAGATTCACCACTCTCTGCGTGAAAAAAGTTCTTCTCATCTCGGTTTTAAAGGATTTCCCCTTTATCCTTAAGCTGTGACCCCTTGTCCTGGACTTCCCTAACATCGGGAACAATCTTCCTGCATCTAGCCTGTCCAACCCCTTAAGAATTTTGTAAGTTTCTATAAGATCCCCTCTCAATCTTCTAAATTCTAGAGAGTATAAACCAAGTCTATCCAGTCTTTCTTCATAAGACAGTCCTGACATCCCAGGAATCAGTCTGGTGAACCGTCTCTGCACTCCCTCTATGGCAATAATGTCCTTCCTCAGATTTGGAGACCAAAACTGTACGCAATACTCCAGGTGTGGTCTCACCAAGACCCTGTACAACTGCAGTAGAACCTCTCTGCTCCTATACTCAAATCCTTTTGCAATGAAAGCTAACATACCATTCGCTTTCTTTACTGCCTGCTGCACCTGCATGCCTACCTTCAATGACTGGTGTACCATGACACCCAGGTCTCGCTGCATCTCCCCCTTTCCCAATCGGCCACCATTTAGATAATAGTCTGCTTTCCTGTTTTTGCCACCAAAATGGATAACCTCACATTTATCCACATTATACTGCATCTGCCAAACATTTGCCCACTCACCCAGCCTATCCAAGTCACCCTGCAGTCTCCTAGCATCCTCCTCACAGCTAACACTGCCCCCCAGCTTAGTGTCATCCGCAAACTTGGAGATATTGCCTTCAATTCCCTCATCCAGATCTGCAGTTGTACAGGGCCCTAGTGAGACCACACCTGGAGTATTGTGTGCAGTTTTGGTCTCCAAATTTGTGGAAAGACATTCTTGCTATTGAGGGAGTGCAGCGTACTCCTGCAGCTATTGTCTAGTTGTCTATTAAAAATATCCATTGACTTGACCTCCACAGCCTTCTGTGGCAAAGGATTCCACAGATTCACAACCCTCTGACTAAATATATTTCTCCTCATCTCCTTTCTAAAATTATGTCCTTTTATTCCATTGACCCTTAGTCCATTGACTCCCACTAGTGGACACATCCTCTCCACATCCACTCTATCCAGGTCTTTCACTATTCGGCAAGTTTCGGCACGATTCGGCAACCCAAGCAATTGTTCCAGGTGTGACAAAGGTTCACCTGCATCTCTTCCAACCTCATCTACTGCATCCGCTGCTCTAGGTGTAAGCTGATTTACATCGGGGAGACCAAGCGCAGGTTGGGCGATCGTTTCGCCCAACACCTCCGCTCAGTCCGCAATAACCAACCTGACCTCCCGGTGGCTCAGCACTTCAACTCCCCCTCCCATTCACAATCCGACCTCTCTGTCCTGGGTCTCCTCCATTGCCAGAGTGAGCAACACCGGAAATTGGAGGAACAGCACCTCATATTCCGCCTGGGGACCTTGCGTCCGGATGGCATTAACATTGAATTCTCCCAATTTTGCTAGCCCTTACTGTCTCATCCCCTTCCTTAACCCTCTAGCTGTCTCCTCCCACCCTCCTATCCGCCTGCCCTCAGGCTCCTCCTCCTCCCCTTTTCCTTCCTTCTCCCCCCCCACCCCCCATCAGTCTGAAGAAGGGTTTCGGCCCGAAACGTTACCTATTTCCTTCGCTCCATGGATGCTGCTGCACCCGCTGAGTTTCTCCAGCAATTTTGTGTACCTTCTATAAAGTCCCAGCCTGCTCAAACACTCCCTATAGCTCTGCCCCTCGATTCCTGGCAACATCCTCGAAAATCTTCTCTATACCCTTTCCAGCTTGACAACATCCTTCCTACTGTGTAACATGGTGCCCAGAACTGAACACAATACTCGAAATGCAGCCTCACCCACATCTTATACAACTGTATCTCTAAACTAAACTAAACTAAACGACATTGTTTAAATGGTTTACAATTTACTGTGGTGTCTCATTCTTCAAGTGAAAGTCATTGCTGTGAGTCACACAAACCCTCTGTCAACAGGGAGCACCTTGCCAGGATCAAGTACTTCAAAAAACACCGAAACATCATCTCATAGAACAGCGCAGCACAATGTCTGAGCCCAAGTGGATGCCTAGCCCAACTCTTATGTACCTGCACATGATCCATATCCCTCCATTCCCTGCATTTCCATGTGCCAATCCAAAAGTGTCCAACCTTTGGATGGATGGCAGTCACGGTGGCGCAGCGGTAGAGTTGCTGCCTTACAGCGAATGCAGCACCGGAGACCCGGGTTCCATCCCGATCACGGGTGCTGTCTGTGTGGGGTTTGTACGTTCTCCACTGCAACGACCAGGTTCAGGAATAGCTACTTCCCCACAGCCATCAGGCTATTAAACCTGGCTCGGACTATCTGTTATTTGCACTTTATCATTCTATTTATTCATGTGTGTGTATATATTTAAATTATAGTATATGGACACACTGATCTGTTTTGTAGTCAATGCCTACTATGTTCTGTGTGCTGAAGCAAAGCAAGAATTTCATTGTCCTATCAGGAACACATGACAATAAACTCACTTGAACTTGAACTTGAACCTGCGTGGGTTTTCTCCAAGATCTTCGTTTACCTCCCACATTCCCAAAACGTACAGGCTTGTAGGTTAATTGGCCTAGTAAATGTAAAATATATCCCTAGTGGGTGTAGGATTGTGTTAATGTGCGGGGATCGCTGTATCCACACTGTATCTCTAAACTAAATTAATTTCCCCCTAATTTGACACAGGACATTCTTGCTATTGAGGGAGTGCAGCGTCGGTTTACAAGGTTAATTCCCGGGATGGCGGGACTGTCATACGCTGAGAGAATGGAGCGGCTGGGCTTGTACACTCTGGAGTTTAGAAGGATGAGAGGATATCTCATTGAAACATATAAGATTGTTAAGGGTTTGGACACGCTAGAGGCAGGAAGCATGTTCCCGATGTTGGGGGGAGTCCAGAACCAGGGGCCACAGTTTAAGAATAAGGGGTAAGCCATTTAGAACGGAGACGAGGAAACACTTTTTCTCACAGAGAGTGGTGAGTCTGTGGAATTCTCTGCCTCAGAGGGCGGTGGAGGCAGGTTCTCTGTATGCTTTCAAGAGAGAGCTAGATAGGGCTCTTAAAAAATAGCGGAGTCAGGGGATATGGGGAGAAGGCAGGAACGGGGTACTGATTGGGGATGATCAGCCATGATCACATTGAATGGCGGTGCTGGCTTGAAGGGCCGAATGACCTACTCCTGCACCTATTGTCTATTGTCTAAACTAAACTAAACTAAACTAAAAAGAGATCTTTCAAGTGTACTCCGCCATTCAACCATGGCTGATCTATCTTTCCCTCTCAACCCCATTCTCCTGCTTTCTCCCCGTGACCCCTGACACCCGCACTAATCGAGAATGAAGATCATTGCTGAAGATATGGATATGAAAATGGACAGTCCAGCTAAAGTCTTC
This sequence comes from Leucoraja ocellata, assembly GCA_036785375.1. Taxonomy (NCBI): domain Eukaryota; kingdom Metazoa; phylum Chordata; class Chondrichthyes; order Rajiformes; family Rajidae; genus Leucoraja; species Leucoraja ocellata. Next base: position 614,203 of record JAWMAR010000522.1, read on the forward strand.
CTGCGTGCCATTACATTCTATGCCAGTAGATGGAGCACTGAAGTTGTAGTAGTCCTTCGAGCCTCAGACTGTCCTTGGGCGGCACGGTGGCACAGCGGTAGAGTTGCTGCCTCGCAGCTCCAGAGACCCGGGTTCGATCCTGACCACGGGTGCAGTCTGTACGGAGATTGTGCCTTCTCCCCGTGGCCTGCGTGGGTTTTCTCCCAGATCTTCGGTTTCTTCCCACACTCCAAAGACGAATAGGTTCGGTATCTATATATAGCTAAAAGTCTCACCTTGTATGTATGCATGTTCCCGAAATACAGCCTAAACGGTACACGAGAGCGTAAAGTTTAGGTGTGTGGCAGGAAGCTGAAGTCAGGGTCATATTTGATGTTTGGGTGAAGTTGAAGACCAGCATGTTTAACTGTGTGGTCAGAGCTATGGGCACTTTGAGAGAAGACTGACCCTGCCGCCAAACCACTCTCAAAAGCACATGCACTCATCCAGTGGCCAGTTAATTCTTGCTGATTATTGATCCCATTTCCAACTGCTAACACTTTGCTGTCCCCACCTTCATTCATACTCTAACAAAGTTGAAATCTGCTAATACAGACCAAATTCCAAACTGAGGGGTCGGGGTGGGGGGGGGGGAACTGTTTTTCAATCTCCTACCTTGCCGTAGACGCGATTGTTTTCCGGATCGTATCCCCGGTGGCTCTGCGGCCTAACATCATGGAGCTGGAGGCCTCGCTCGGGACTGACTGGGAGCCCCACCGCGGGGCCGTGAACTTACCACCGGAGTCTGCGATCCCGTTTCCCGGGATCGACGCTCCAACCGCGCGGTCTGCGGATTTCACCATCGAGGAGCTCGCAGTCTCGGGCTGAGACCGGCGTCGTGAAGCTCCAAAAGACGCACGATATTCGACTATCGGGTAGATTGCCCGCCGCGGGGGAGCTGAGATTCCCCCCCCCCCCCCGATGCAGGAGCTTGATCGCCCCGACGAGGAGGCCCGCCACCGGCTACGGGAGTAAGATCGTCCCGTCAACGGAAGGATAGAGGCCCCCGACTGCTGGAGAACAAAAAAGGGAAGAGATTGAACTTTCTTTCACCTTCCGTCACAGTGAGGAATGTGGAGGAGTCACTGTGGTGGATGTTCGTGTTAAAATGTATTGTGTGTTCTGCTGCTTTTTATTGGTGTGCGTATGGCAAATGAAATTCCTCGTATGTTGCAAAACATATTTGGCTAATAAAGTATGATTATGATTATGATTATGATTGATGGAAGACAGAGGTGTCGGCAGCGAGTTTTACCGGGTGTGTCTGGCACATAGTCAATGATGAGACACAGGTGTACAAGGGGTTCTGGTTGGGTGAATGCATTTTTGTGGTCGCGGAGAGGAGCAAAACGCAGATGCGCGTCGTTCCCAGCTGGTTCTGCAACATTTAATCGTACGCATCGGAAAACGCATCCAAACTTCCTGATGGGCATTAAGGTGGATAAATCCCCAGGGCCTGATTGGACCGATCACAGGTCCATTAAACGAGGCAAGAGAGGAGACTGAGGGATGCTTTGACAAAGATCATTATGGTTTTTCTAACCACAGGCGAGATCGTGAAGGTTAGACACAAAATGCCGGAGTAACTCAGAGTGTTAGGCATGTCCCCAACATCATATCATGGGCGTTTGACAGCACCGGGCCTGTACTCGCTTGAGTTTAGCAGGCTGAGCGGGGACATCACTGAAACTTACAGAACACCTGTAACGAAAGGCATAGATAGAGTGGATGTGGAGAGGTTACACAGAAAAGCTGGAGAAACTCAGCGGGTGCAGCAGCATCTATGGAGCGAAGGAAATAGGCAACGTTTCGGGCCGAAACCCTTCTTCAGACTGATCAGGGGTGGGGGTGGGTGGGGACAAGAAAGGGAAAAGGAGGAGTAGCCGGAAGGCTGGAGGGTGGGAGGAGACAGCAGGGGAGCTGAGGAAGGGGAGGAGACAGCAAGGACTAACAGAATTGGGAGAAGTCGATGTTCATGCCCCCGGGGTGCAGACTCCCCAAACGGAATATGAGGTGCTGTTCCTCCAATTTCCGGTGCTGCTCGCTGTGGCCATGGAGGAGACCCAGGACAGAGAGGTCAGAGGCGGAGTGGGAGGGGGAGTTGAAGTGCTGAGCCACCGGGAGGTCAGCTAGGTTATTGCGGACCGAGCGGAGGTGTTCGGCGAAACGATCGCCCAACCTCCGCTTGGTCTCACCGATATAGATCTGCTGACATCTAGAGCAGCGGACGCAATAGATGAGGTTGGAAGAGATGCAGGTAAACCTCTGTCGCACCTGGAACGATTGCTTGGGTCCCTGAAAGGAGTTGAGGGGGGAGGTAAAGGGACAAGTGTTGCATCTGCTGCGGCCGCAAGGGAAAGTGCCCGGGGAGGGGGTGGACCGAGAGGGAAGGGAAGAATTGACAAGGGAGTTATGGAGGGAGCGGTCTTTGCGGAAGGCAGATATGGGGGGAGATGGGAAGATGTGGCTAGTAGTGGGGTCACGTTGGAGGTGGCGAAATGTGGAGAGGATGTTTCCAGGGGTGGGAGAGTCTAGGACCAGAGGTTATAGTCTCAGAATTAAAGGGCGCTCTTTTAGAAAGGAGGTTAGAAGGATGAGGGGGAATCTTATAGAAACATATAAAATTATAAAAGGACTGGACTAAAGATCCTATGGCGGAGCCTTATAGCTCTCCTATAAGATCTTTGGACTGGACAAGCTGGATGCAGGAAAAATGTTCCCAATGTTGGGCGCGTTCAGAACCAGGGGCCACAGTCTTAGAATAAAGGGGAGGTCATTTAAGACTGAGGTGTGAAAAAATCTTTTTCTCCCAGAGAGTTGTGAATTTATAGAATTCCCCGCCACAGAGGGCAGTGGAGGCCAAGTCACTGGATGGATTTAAGAGAGAGTTAGATAGAGCTCTAGGGGCTAGTGGTATCAAGGGATATGGGGAGAAGACAGGCACGGGTTATAGATAGGGGACGATCAGCCATGATCACAATGAATGGCGGTGCTGTCTCGAAGGGCCGAATGGCCTCCTCCTGCACCTATTTTCTATGTTTCTATGTTTCTATGAGGTGAGGAGGAATTTCTTTCATCAGAGGGTAGTTAATCTGTGGAACTTATTGCCAGTGAGGTCTGTGGAGGCCAAGCCAGTGGATATTTTTAAGGCAGAGATGGACAAATTATTGATCAGAACGGGTGTCAAGGGTTATGGGGAGAAGGCAGGAAAATGGGATTAGGAGGCAGAGATCAGCCATGATTGAATGGCGTAGTGGACTCGATGGGCCGAATGGCCTAATTCTACTCCTACACCTTGTGATCTTGTGAACAATTCTCACCAACTTCTACAGATGCTCCGCAGGAAGCATTTTATCGGGATGCATCACAGCACGGTTTGGGAACAGCTCCATCCAAGACCGAAAGAGATTGCAGCAAATTGTGGACACAGCCCAGACCATCACACAAACCAACCTCCCTTCCATTGACTCCATCTACACCTCACGCTGCCTCGGCAAGGCCAGCAGCATCATCAAGGACCAGTCGCACCCCGGCCACTCCCTCTTCTCCCCTCTAGCATTGGGCGAGAGGTACAGGAGTGTGAAAACACACACCTCCAGATTCAGGGACAGTTTCTTCCCAGCTGTTATCAGGCAACTGAACCATCCTACCCCAACTAGAGAGCGGTCCTGAACTACTATCTACCTCATTGGTGACCCTCGGACTATCTTTGATTGGACTTTGCTGGCTTTACCTTGCATTACACGTTATTCCCTTATCATTTATCTGTACACTGTAAATGGCTCGATTGTAATCATGTATTGTCTTTCCGCTGACTGGATAAAATGCAACAAAACCCTTTCACTGCACCTCGGTGCAAATAAACTAAACTAAACTGCAGATGCTGGCTTATACCAAAGATAGACACAAAATGCCGAATAAAACACAGCTGGGTGGCAGTGTGAACTGCAATGAGGACGCTAAAAGAATGCAGGGTGACTTGGACAAGTTGGGTGAGTGGGCAGATGCATGGCAGATGCAGTATAATGTGGACAAATGTGAGGTTGTCCACTTTGGTGGCAAGAACAAGAAGGCAGATTATTATCTGAATGGTGTCTGATTAGGAAAAGGGGAAGTGCAACGAGACCTGGGTGTCCTTGTACATCAGTCACTGAAAGTAAACATGCAGGTACAGCAGGCAGTGATGAAAGCTAATGACATGTTGGCCTTCATAGCGAGAGGATTTGAGTACAGGGGCAATGAGGTCCTTCTGCAGTTGTACAGGGTGCTGGTGAGACCACACCTGGAGTATTGTTTGCCGTTTTAGTCCCCAAATTTGAGCAAGGACATTCTTGCTATTGAGGGAGTGCAGCGTAGGTCCACCAGGTTAATGCACAGGATGGCGGGACTGTCATATGATAAAAGAATGGATCGACTGGGCTTATATTCACTGGAATTTAGGATGAGTGGGGATCTTATAGAAACATTTCAAATTCTTAAGGGATTGGACAGGCTAGATGCAGGAAAAATGTTCCTCATTTTGGGGGAGTTCAGAACCAGGGGTCACAGTTTAAGAATAAGGGGTAGGCCATTTATGACTGAGATGAGGAAACACATTTTCAGCCAGAGAGTTGTGAATCTGTGGAATTCTCTGCCACAGAAGGCAGTGGAGGCCAATTCACTGGATATTTTCAAGAGAGAGTTAGATAGAGCTCTTAGGGCTAACGGAATCAAGGGATATGGGGAGAAAGCAGGATCGGGTTATTGATTTTGGATGATCAGCCATCATATAACCATATAACCATATAACAATTACAGCACGGAAACAAGCCATCTCGGCCCTACAAGTCCGTGCCGAACAAATTTTTTTCCCCTTAGTCCCACCTGCCTGCACTCATACCATAACCCTCCATTCCCTTCTCATCCATATGCCTATCCAATTTATTTTTAAATGATACCAATGAACCTGCCTTCACCACTTCCACTGGAAGCTCATTCCACACCGCTACCACTCTCTGAGTAAAGAAGTTCCCCCTCATATTACCCCTAAACTTCTGTCCCTTAATTCTGAAGTCATGTCCTCTTGTTTGAATCTTCCCTATTCTCAAAGGGAAAAGCTTGTCCACATATCATATTGAATGGCGGTGCTGGTTCGAAGGGCAGATTGGCCTACTCCTGCACTTAGTTTCTATGTTTCTATGTAACAGCAGGTCAAGCAGCACCGCTGGAGATGGTCTGACAGGTACATGGATACGACTGGTTTAGGGAGATGTGGACCAAACGCAGGCAGGTGGGACTAGTGTAGATGGGACATTGTTGGCCGGTGTGGGCAAGTTTGGCCAAAGGGCCTGTTCCCACACTGTATCACTCTGTGACTCTCTCTTTAAGATTACAAAGGACGGGTTACGTCTCAGATTGTCTGAGGCAGTCTCGTGATGATAAACTAACTAAACCGATCTGAACCTATTCAAGATTATTGTCATTTGAACAAGTATCACTTCACGAGTCAAGAGTCTAGATTGTTACATTGTCAGAGAAGATTGACGAGGATGTTGCCAGGACCAGAGGGCATGAGCTACAAGGGAGAGGTTGAGCAGGCTGGGTCTTTATTCCATGGAGCGCGGGAGGATGAGGGGTGATCTTATAGAGGTGTACAAAATCATGAGAGGCTTTTGGCATGTTGGCCTTCATCAGTGTATTGAGCATGGAAGTTGGGAGGTCATGTTGCAGTTGTATAAGACGTTGGTGAGGCCGCATTTAGAGCATTGTGTTCAGCTCTGTGCACCGTGTTATAGGAGAGATGTTGTCAAGCTGGAAAGGGTGCTGAGAAGATTTATGAAGATGTTGCCAGGACTAGAGGGCCTGAGCTATAGGGAGAGGTTGAGCAGGCTGGGTCTTTATTCCTTGGAGCACAGGAGGATGAGAAGCATCTGGACAGGTACATGTGAGAAGCTTTTTTATGTATGTAGCCCTGTGTAACTTCATATTAGTTTTTCTTATTAAGAAATTTATATATGTTTTGCTGTGAATATGTGTTCTGCATTTTGATTTGTTGTTAATGAGTTAGATCATTTTTCCTGTGTGGTGATTGGTTTGGGGGCCGGAGCTGGGAATTGTGGGTAATCGAAGTCCAGGCGAGAGAGAGAGAGAGAGAAGAAGTCCAGAAGAAGGCAGAAGGAGCCTAGGCTAACTGCTACCCCTTCAGCTCAGAGATGTGGACTAAAGACTGTCGCTGTTTGGACTTTGGGATTACGAGGAGAGTGAGAGCAGCGGTTAGCTGAGCCCTGGAGACAACGAGGGAGAAGGAAGATTTCTGCCACATGGGGTCCTCTCTGGTCAGCCAACTCCCCGCCATCTTGTGAGCTTCTGCACTGTGCACTTGTCGGCTTCCACTGTATTTGGCCGCGACGCTCTCCAGCTTCGACCAGGCCTGCAACGTGGGGTTATTCATTGCAAAAGGATTTGAGTATAGGAGCAGGGAGGTTCTACTGCAGTTGTACAGGGTCTTGGTGAGACCACACCTGGAGTATTGCGTGCAGTTTTGGTCTCCTAATCTGAGGAAGGACATTATTGCCATAGAGGGAGTGCAGAGACGGTTCACCAGACTGATTCCTGCGATGTCAGGACTGTCTTATGAAGAAAGACTGGATAGACTTGGTTTATACTCCCTAGAATTTAGGAGATTGAGAGGGGATCTTATAGAAACTTACAAAATTCTTAAGGGGTTGGACAGGCTAGATGCAGGAAGATTGTTCCCGATGTTAGGGAAGTCCAGGACAAGGGGTCACAGCTTAAGGATAAGGGGGAAATCCTTTAAAACCGAGATGAGAAGAACTTTTTTCACAGAGCGAGTGGTGAATCTCTGGAACTCTCTGCCACAGAGGGTAGTTGAGGCCAGTTCATTGGCTATATTTAAGAGGGAGTTAGATGTGGCCCTTGTGGCTAAGGGGATCAGGGGGTATGGAGAGAAGGCAGGTACAGGATACGGAGTTGGATGATCAGCCATGATCATATTGAATGGCGGTGCTGGCTCGAAGGGCCGAATGGCCTACTCCTGCACCTAATTTCTATGTTTCTATGTTATTCTTGTTTTGTTTTTAATGCTGCCGGCTTGTGTGAGTGAGTGTGTGGGACCACATAGTAATTAATACTTCAAGGTACTATAAAAGATTGATTTATTGAGTGTTGTTTTTTTTTTGAATATCTGTGTGAGAAACACCAGTAAAACACCTATAAGGGAATTAAAGTTTACGAACCTGGGGCGCAGCTCAAATAGAGGGCAAAGAAGCTCTACATGTAAATTTGTAGACGACCAAACCAGGGAGTAAGTTATTTTGTGTTATGAGAAAGTTTGATGAATAATAAGTTCATAAGTGATAGGAGCAGAATTAGGCCATTCAGCCCATCAAGCTTCCCCTGCTATTCAATCATGGCTGATCGATCTTTCCTACAGCTCCTCTCAGCCCCATTCTCCTGCCTTCTCCCCATAACCCCTGACACCCGTACTAATCAAGAACCTATCATTCTCCACCTCAAAATTATCCATTGACTTCCACACTTCCGCAATGAACCCTCCAGATTCACCGCCCTCTGACTGAAGAAATCACTCCTCACCCCCTTTCGCGGGTCACAGGTTGATGCCTGTTTTCCGGAGCTCCCGTGGCAACAGCTGCGTCCGCTGGGCTGGAGGGCGGCAGCTTCGACCACTCCGGGCCGCGGAGCTGGAACCGTGGGACTGACTTACCATCGCCCGGTGGGGAATCGCCTCAGCGCAGAGGGAGAAGAGGAGGGAAGAGACCGCAACCCTAAGACTTTTGCCTCCATCACAGTGAGGAGGTGCCTGGTGAACTCACTGTGGTGGATGCTAATTTGTGTTTATTGTGTGTTTTGTTGTTTATTATTACATGTATGGCTGCAGGCAACGACACTTCGTTCAGGCCGAAAGGTCTGAATGACAAATAAATAAATAAAGGATTCAATTCTTAAGGTTCATCCTTTTCACAATCACAATCAAACACAAGAATACTTTATTAGCCAAGTATGTTTTGCAACATACGAGGAATTTCATTTGCCAAGTCAATCATACAAATAAAAAGCAACGGAACACACAAAACACATTTTAACATAAACATCCACCACAGTGACTCCTCCACATTCCTCACTGTGACGGATGGTGGAAAAAAGTTCTAATCTCTTCCCTTCATTGGTCTCCCACAGTCGGTGGCCTCGAGCCCTCCGTTGACGGGACGATCTTGACTCCGGTAGCCGGTGGCGTTTTGGGCCTCCTCATCGGGGTGATCAGCTCCTGCATTGGGGGGGATGTCAGCTACACCGTGCTGCGCGATCTAACCTTGCGACGGGGCGGGTCGAACCTCTATGTCGTTTGAGCTCCTGACTAACTTCTCCCGAGACTCCAAACTTGCGTTGGTGAGGCCTGCAGGCCGCAGTTGGAGCGATCCCAGGCTAGGGATCGACTCCGATGTTAAGTCCACGCACCGCGGTGGGGCTCACAGTCAGTCCGAGGAGGCCTCCAGCTCCATCGATGGTAGGCCGCAGAGCAACCGGAGATGCGATCCGGAAAATAATCACATCTCTGGCATTGTTGCCACTGGCGGGAGAGTCTAGGACCAGAGGTCATGGCCTCAGAATTCAAGGGCGCTCTTTTAGAAAGGTGATGAGGACGAACTTCTTTAGTCAGAGGGTAGTTAATCTGTGGAACTCATTGCCACAGAGGGTTGTGGAGGCCAAGTCAGTCAATATTTTTAAGGCAGAGATAGACAAATTCTTGATTCGAACGGGTTATGGGGAGAAGGCAGGAAAATGGGAGTAGGAGGCAGAGATCAGCCATCATTGAATGGCGGAGTAGACTCGATGGACCGCATGGTCTAATTTTGCTCCTACATAGAAACATAGAAACATAGAAAATAGGTGCAGGAGTAGGCCATTCGGCCCTTCGAGCCTGCACCGCCATTCGATATGATCATGGCTGATCACCCAACTCAGTATCCCATCCCTGCCTTCTCTCCATACCCCCTGATCCCTTTAGCCACAAGGGCCACATCTAACTCCCTCCTAAATATAGCCAATGAACTGGCCTCAACTACCTTCTGTGGCAGAGAATTCTACAGATTCACCACTCTCTGTGTAAAAAATGTTATCCTCATCTCGGCCCTAAAAGATTTCCCCCTTATCCTTAAACTGTGACCCCTAGTTCTGGACTTCCCCAACATCGGGAATAATCTTCCTGCATCTAGCCTGTCCAACCCCTTAAGAATTTTGTAAGTTTCTATAAGATCCCCCCTCAATCTTCTGAATTCTAGCGTGTACAAGCCGAGTCTATCCAGTCTTTCTTCAAATGAAAGTCCTGCCATCCCAGGAATCAGTCTGGTGAACCTTCTCTGCACTCCCTCTATGGCAAGAATGTCTTTCCTCAGATTAGGAGACCAAAGCTGTACGCAATACTCCAGGCGTGGTCTCACCAAGACCCTGTACAACTGCAGTAGAACCTCCCTGCTCTTATACTCAAATCCTTTTGCTATGAATGCTAACATACCATTTGCTTTCTTCGCTGCCTGCTGCACCTGCATTCCTACTTTCAATGACTGGTGTACCATGACACCCAGGTCTCGTTGCATCTCCCATTTTCCTAATCGGCCTCCATCTACAACTTGTGAACTTGTTAATCTCCAGCGAGTAGAGGCCCAGTGGCGTTGTGATTGAGGCAGTGCAGCGTAGGTTCACCAGATTGATCCCTGGGATGGCGGGACTGTCATATGAGGAATGATTGAAAAGACTAGGCTTGTATTCACTGAAGTTTAGAAGGATCTGGGGGGATCTTATAGAAACATATAAAATTATAAAAGAACTGGACAAGCTAGATGCAGGAAAAATGTTCCCAATGTTGGGCGAGTCCAGAACCAGGGGCCACAGTCTTAGAATAAAGGGGAGGACATTTAAGACTGAGGTGAGAAAAAACGTTTTCACCCAGAGAGTTGTGAATTTATGGAATTCCCTGCCACAGAGGGCAGTGGAGGCCAAGTCACTGGATGGGTTTAAGAGAGAGTTAGATAGAGCTCTAGGGGCTAGTGGAGTCAAGGGATATGGGGAGAAGGCAGGCACGGGTTATTGATAGGGGACGATCAGCCATGATCACAATGAATGGCGGTGCTGGCTCGAATGGCCAAATGACCTCCTCCTGCACCTATTTCCTATGTTTATATAAACGCTGAGGGTGCCTTGTGATGCGTGTTTGCTCCCAGTGTGATGCTCAATAGCTCAGAGATGCTGGTTTAGAGCCAGCACCATTCACCCGGGAGCCTAGTCAGCAGATCTGCTTAAATGTCAAAGGACATAGGGTGGTAATTAAAGAAAATTTGAACAGAGATTTGCCTGGGGCTGTAAGAACTATACACCTCGCGTGAGCCCAGTCAGAATAGATCGGTCTGATTAATTACTGGGTGAGGGCGTGTGCCTCCATCCTGCAACGCAGCATTTCTTGTCCTGCCAAATCTTGGGCGTTACCCTCAAACTCTGAACATTGGAGGAACAGCACCTCGTATTTCGCCTGGGCAGCTTAAAACCTAGTGGTGTGAACATTGGCTTCTCGAACTTCAAGTAACCCTTGCTTTCCCCTCTCATGTTAGTGTGTGGTCGACGCGGACTTGCCCAAGGGCACAAGGGCCTGTTTGACATGCCCAAGGGCAGGAAGATTGTTCCCGATGTTGGGGGAGTCCAGGACAAGGGGTCACAGTTTAAGGATAAGGGGGAAATCTTTTAGGACCGAGATGAGGAAAACATTTTTCACACAGAGAGTGGTGAATCTGTGGAATTCCCTGCCACAGAAGGTGGTTGAGGCCAGTTCATTGGCTATATTTAAGAGGGAGTTAGATGTGGCCCTTGTGGCTAATGGTATCAGGGGGTATGGAGAGAAGGCAGGTACAGGATACTGAGTTGGATGATCAGCCATGATCATATTGAATGGCGGTGCAGGCTCAAAGGGCCAAATGGCCTACTCCTGTACCTATTTTCTATGTTTCTATGTTTCCACGCTGTATCTCTGAACTAAACTAAACTAATTTTCCGTCCTGGGCCTCCTCCGTTGTCAGAATGTGGCCCAATTCAAAATGGAGGAACAGCACCTCACAATTTGCTTTGGCATCTTACGATTTGCTTTGGCATACCACAATTGTGATATGAGTATTGATTTCTCTAACTACAAATAACCCTTGCATCCCCTCTCTCTCCATCCCTCCCCCACCCAAGTAATTGTACTATATTCATGGTCGTCTTGTTGAGTCTCATTGTCTGTAACCCGTTTTCACCTAGCTCACAGCTAACAATGGCCTGTCTCCTTTATCATCGTTACTTTTTTGCATATCTCTCATTCATTTGTTCTGTATATCTCTACCAATCCCCACTATGCATCTGCCGACCTTCTTATCTCTTATCGCTTTTGCAAAACCCTCATACGTTTTAACAAAGCAAGGACATCTGGACCTCTCCTTATCATCAACTTCCATCTGGAGTCCAAAGTCCTTGGAGCCATGACTCTCAGCTTGCAACTTTCACAGAAATAGGCCAAGCAGGCCCAGAAAATGCAATGATCCTTCATTTTATAATGGCTGTATTTTGGCCAATACTAAAATTCGTCCATTTTTTTAAATCATAAATGATAACCCATCATTAATGATAACCAAAGTACAACAGTGGCTGCTTCATTCTAACAGATGTCTCAGCAAAAAGATGCTGATGTATTTTCCCAGAATTTCATCGAACTTCCTAGTGTTCCTGGCGTATCTTTGTGAATTCCGTCTGATGAGTCTTCACTTCCCGAGTTTTTGTGGGCGCAAATCCCTTCCATCCATCTTGATCATTCATCTGTGCTTGATCCATGGTAGACTATGAGGTTTCTAAGGGAACCTGGAATAAAGTGAGCTAGCAGTCCTATTTCCACTGACACTCTTACAGTGGTGGAAATGTACCCATGCATTCCTCCCCTGTATCTTCAACAAAAGGCCTCTCCCTATATACTGCTCCTACTCTACCACATAAATCTCTCAACACTGAAGTCAAGGCTAGAATGTGGTCGGCCATCTCCGCAGCCACATGATGGAGATTGATCATTTGTATTACATTTTGATTCTATGGGTATGGTATTCTTGAGGGTCTATCATAATGATTTCAGCTTGGTTCAGTTCAGATTTCCCTACAGGCATGACTCCTATTTGAAACAAACTGTGAGAAGGAATATTAATTAAACCAAATTCAGTCATGCCTTTGATTTAACTAATTTAATTTTAATGGTCAGATCTACCTTTCTACAAACCCAGCAGCTTGTGGTCGATATTTACAATACAATTGCTACTTGATTCCCAGCTGTTCGCATAATTTCTATTATTTTGTTCCGATATGACATGGATCGTTATTTAAACTAAGTCGAAGAAGGATGCCAAATAGACAATAGACAATAGACAATAGGTGCAGGAGTAGACCTTTTGGCCCTTCGAGCCAGCACTGACATTCAATGTGATCATGGCTGATCATCCACAATCAGTACCCTGTTCCTGCCTTCTCCCCATATCCGCTGACTCCGCTATTTTTAAGAGCCCTATCCAGCTCTCTCTTGAAAGCATCCAGAGAACCTGCCTCCACAGTCCACTGAAGCAGAGAATTCCACAGACTCACCACTCTCTGTGAGAAAAAGTGTTTTCTCGTCTCCATTCTAAAAAGCTTACCCCTTATTCTTAAACTGTGGCCCCTGGTTCTGGACTCCCCCAACATCGGGAACATGTTTCCTGCTCTAGCGTGTCCAAGCCCTTAACAATCTTATATGTTTCAATGAGATATCCTCTCATCCTTCTAAACTTCAGAGTGTACAAGTCAGCTGCTCCATTCTCTCAGCATATGACAGTCCCGCCATCCCGGGAATTAACCTTGTAAACTACGCTGCACTCCCTCAATAGCAAGAATGTCCTTCCTCAAATTAGGGAACCACAACTGCGCACAATACTCCAGGTGTGGTCTCACTAGGGCCCTGTACAACTGCAGAAGGACCTCTTTGCTCCTGTATTCAATTCCTCTTGTTATAAAATCCATTCGCTTTCTTCACTGCCTGCTGTACCTGCATGCTTACTTCACTGCCTGCTGTACCTGAGTGATTTTATCTGAATGGTGGCCGATTAGGAAAAGGGAAGATGCAACGAGACCTGGGTGTCATGGTACACCAGTCATTGAAAGTAGGCATGCAGGTGCAGCAGGCAGTGAAGAACGCGTATGGTATGTTAGCATTCATAGCAAAAGGATTTGAGTATAGGAGCAGGGAGGTTCTACTGCAGTTGTACAGGGTCTTGGTGAGACCACACCTGGATAATGCGTACAGTTTTGGTCTCCTAATCTGAGGAAAGACATTCTTGCCATAGAGGGAGTACAGAGAAGGTTCACCAGACTGATTCCTGGGATGTCAGGACTTTCATATGAAGAAAGACTGGATAGACTCGTTAGAATTTAGAAGATTGAGGGGAGATCTTATAGAAACTTTCAAAATTCTTAGGGGTTGGACAGGCTAGATGCAGGAAGATTGTTCCCGATGTTGGGGAAGTCCAGAACAAGGGTCACAGTTTAAGTATAAGGGGGAAATCTTTTAGGACCAAGATGAGAAAAACATTTTTCACACAAAGAGTGGTGAATCTGTGGAATTCTCTGCCACAGAAAGTAGTTGAGGCCAGTTCATTGGCTATATTTAAGAGGGAGTTAGATGTGGCCCTTGTGGCTAAAGGAATCAGGGGGTATGGAGAGAAGGCAGGTACAGGATACTGAGTTGGATGATCAGCCATGATCATATTGAATGGCGGTGCAGGCTCGAAGGGCCGAATGGCCTACTCCTGCACCTATTTTCTATGTTTCTATGTTTCTCTGTTTCTATGTACCTGCATGCTTAAATCTAGGGATAATTTTTCTTTAACTCCTTGATAACAGTGTCCACTTTGTTATCAAGGGTTGTGTGAGCTTCGACCCACCGGCTGAACACATCGACTATGGCAAGTACATATTTATAACCCTGGCACCTTTCTAATTCGATATAATCCATTCTGCAATGTCTCTAATGGACCCATAGGCAACGGTGTGTTTCCCTCTTCACATCCTATTCCTTTCCCTGGATTGTATTTCTGGCAGACCAGGCAATTACTGCTTACCTTCTGAGCTAAAGCCTGTAATCTTGGATGCCACCAAGTAGCCAAGAGAGTGTCGCCTATTGCCCTGGCACCACAATGGGTTGCATAGTGCATGCACTCTATAACCCATACTGCCTATGAATCATACTGTCATTCAAAGTCTGCCCTGCTGGAGAGGTCCATAGTCCAGTCGTACAATCCAGAATACACCCAGTTTTTAAGAGGGAACTGCAGATGCTGGAGAATCGAAGGTTACACAAAAAAGCTGGAGAAACTCAGCGGGTGCAGCAGCATCTATGGAGCGAAGGAAATAGGCAACGTTTCGGGCCGAAACCCTTCTTCAGACTGATCGGGGGCGGGGGTGGGTGGGGACAAGAAAGGGAAAAGGAGGAGTAGCCAGAAGGCTGGGGGATGGAGGAGACAGCAGGGGGCTGAGGAAGGGGAGGAGACAGCAAGGACTAACAAAATTGGGAGAATTCGATGTTCATGCCCCCGGGGTGCAGACTCCCCAAACGGAATATGAGGTGCTGTTCCTCCAATTTCTGGTGCTGCTCGCTGTGGCCATGGAGGAGACCCAGGACAGAGAGGTCGGAGGCGGAGTGGGAGGGGGAGTTGAAGTGCTGAGCCACCGTGAGGTCAGCTTGGTTATTGCGGACCGAGCGGAGGTGTTCGGCGAAACGATCGCCCAACCTCATCTCTTGCGTTTACCTGTATCTCTTCCAACCTCATCTATTGCGTCCGCTGCTCTAGATGTCAGCAGATCTATATCGGTGAGACCAAGCGGAGGTTGGGCGATCGTTTCGCCGAACACCTCCGCTCGGTCCGCAATAACCAAGCTGACCTCCCGGTGGCTCAGCACTTCAACTCCCCCTCCACTCCGCCTCTGACCTCTCTGTCCTGGGTCTCCTCCATGGCCACAGCGAGCAGCACCGGAAATTGGAGGAACAGCACCTCATATTCCGTTTGGGGAGTCTGCACCCCGGGGGCATGAACATCGAATTCTCCCAATTTTGTTAGTCCTTGCTGTCTCCTCCCCTTCCTCAGCCCCCCTGCTGTCTCCTCCCATCCCCCAGCCTTCTGGCTACTCCTCCTTTTCCCTTTCTTGTCCCCACCCACCCCCGCCCCCGATCAGTCTGAAGAAGGGTTTTGGCCCGAAACGTTGCCTATTTCCTTCGCTGCATAGATGCTGCTGCACCCGCTGAGTTTCTCCAGCTTTTTTGTGTAACCCAGAATACACCCAAGTTGCCTCCATCGTTCTTTATTCCTTCAGTAGCCTCCCTCCTGCAATTGAAAATGTTCTTGGATGGTTGACATCAGTCGCTCCGAGGGGGACTTGTTATTTAAACTTTTAATCTGCTTCATTATTATTTATCTATTTATTTAAAGCAAATAACCATATAACAATTACAGCACGGAAACAGGCCATCTCGGCCCTACAAGTCCGTGCCGACACAACTTTTTTTCCCTTAGTCCCACCTGCCTGCACTCATACCATAACCGTCCATTCCCTTCTCATCCATATGCCTATCCAATTTATTTTTAAATTATACCAACGAACCTGCCTCCACCACTTCCACTGGAAGCTCATTCCACACCGCTACCACTCTCTGAGTAAAGAAGTTCCCCCTCATGTTACCCCTAAACTTCTGTCCCTTAATTCTGAAGTCATTTCCTCATGTTTGAATAGAAACATAGAAACATAGAAATTAGGTGCAGGAGTAGGCCATTCGGCCCTTCGAGCCTGCACCGCCATTCAATATGATCATGGCTGATCATCCAACTCAGTATCCCGTACCTGCCTTCTCTCCATACCCTCTGATCCCCTTAGCCACAAGGGCCACATCTAACTCCCTCTTAAATATAGTTAATCAAATGGCCTCGACTACCCTCTGCGGCAGAGAGTTCCAGAGACTCACCACTCTCTGTGTGAAAAAAGTTCTTCTCATCTCGGTTTTAAAGGATTTCCCCCTTATCCTTAAGCTGTGACCCCTTGTCCTGGACTTCCCCAACATCGGGAACAATCTTCCTGCATCTAGCCTGTCCAACCCCTTAAGAATTTTGTAAGTTTCTATAAGATCCCCTCTCAATCTCCTAAATTCTAGAGAATATAAACCAAGTCTATCCAGCCTTTCTTCATAAGACAGTCCTGACATCCCAGGAATCAGTCTGGTGAACCTTCTCTGCACTCCTCCATGGCAATAATGTCCTTCCTCAGATTTGGAGACCAAAACTGTACGCAATACTCCAGGTGTGGTCTCACCAAGACCCTGTACAACTGCAATAGAACCTCCCTGCTCCTATACTCAAATCCTTTTGCTATGAAAGCTAACATACCATTTGCTTTCTTCACTGCCTGCTGCACCTGCATGCCTACTTTCAATGACTGGTGTACCATGACACCCAGGTCTCGCTGCATCTCTCCCCTTTTCCTAGTCGGCCAGAATCTTCCCTATTCTCAAAGGGAAAAGCTTGTCCACATCAACTCTGTCTATCCCCTCATCATTTTAAGGACCTCTATCAAGTCCCCCCTTAACCTTCTGCGCTCCAGGGAATAAAGACCTAACTTATTCAACCTATCTCTGTAACTTAGTTATTTATTTAATTATTCATGTGTGTGTGTGTGTGTGTGTGTATATATTTATATAATAGTATATGGACACACTGATCTGTTTTGTAGTCAATGCCTACTATGTTCTGTTGTGCTGAAGCAAAGTAAGAATTTCATTGTCCTATCAGGGACACATGACAACAAACTCACTTGAACTTGAACTTGGTAAAACCATCAAACGTTCCCAAGGTATTTTACTGTCAGATTAGCACCGCAATTCCTGATATCTGTTATGATGTGTCTTCTTGTGTGCATTTACATCTCGTAACAGAAATTTGTCTGGGTAGCATTCAGGCCTTTAAGAAATCTGGCACCAATTTTACTTCGGAGTCACGTGAGTGACTACGTGAAAGAAACCCGCTACGACGCATGCGTGTTATATCGCATACACGCATTGAACGAGTCAGACATGGGAGAGGACGTCTCCCTAGAGGGAAATGCAAAAGAAGCAGGTAAGAGACTGCAAAATTTTTCCCACTTACCTTGCAGGTAGGAAAGGCAAGAAGCTGCGGGGAGCTGGAGGGGAGAACTGCGGAAACAGCGCAGCCAGCAGCCAACAGCAGCCGATGCGCGAATCCTCCGGAGAGGATTCCTAAACGGCTATTTTTAGCAGCAGAACAGCTGTGCCCGACGTCGCTCCCCGCACCGGCAAGATTGACTGCTGCGGGGCGGGAAGCGAAGCAACACATCCCGGGGGGGGGGGGGGGTTTTTCAGACTAAGCAGTCTATGTTGGAGCAGTCGCTAGCGGCTCTGGTGCCGATTTGAAGCGGCTGCGGGACCCGGAAGAGAGAGAGCCGACATCTGGGACAGCAGCCCAAGGACCTACGCTACGGGGTCCGTGGGGCTGCGGGAGGAAGGACCAGTACAGGTAAGAACAAATTTCACTTACCTTTGGTTCTTTTTTGCCAGAGTTTGCTGCTGTATTCTGAAGAGCAGCAGGCAGCCAGCTAAGGACGTCAAGGCAGAGCCACAGGTCATTACTGCTGTGTTCTGAACAGCAGGCAGCCAGCTACTGATGTCAGTATAGAGCTGAAGTGCTGCCACACAGAGTTTTGCTGCTGTTTAATGACCAGCAGCAGGCAGCAATGAATGTCGGCACCAGCATCTCCCATAAGGAGCGAGTGCCAAACTTCACCCTAAATGGGTAGAGGTGCCCGTTGAGTACCAGGACCATGGGAAGTGCCCGTAGGCATGGGGACCGGCTGCGGGAAAATACCGCGTGCGACTAGTGCCAGAGAGCACCAAGGTCGGCAGGAGCGGTCCCATATATATTAAAGCACCCGCGACGACTAGTGCCCGAGAGCATGTAAGTCGGCTGGAGCGGTGGCTGGAGGAAATTTCTCCACAGTGGCAGGCTCCGGGATTGGAGGTAGCCACAGTGGGGCGAATAAATATAAGTCCCACAGCAGTTTCCCATAAGGGCTGCATGAAATGTCAGACGCCTCTGAGGAGGGTATGGAAGGTCTGACGGGGTAAAATCTGAGCAGGTGATGGAGCCACTTTCCCCTATTGAAGGGGGGGATAAACAACCTGCTGAACATGATGAGCCAGTACTGCCAGCAGAACACACTGAGAATGATCTCGAGAAGGATGGCTGTGAGTATTGAAGGACTGTGAGTCCACCCATCAACTTCAAGCTAAATATTTTGCTGAAGTGTTGGCAAGGCTTTTATACCCCAGGATATTGTGATGCTCTTAATGTAGCCATTGTTACAGGTGCATTTGCAGACATGTTGAAAGGCCGTTAGGAGTCGGGATATTAAAATCCGTAATACTCTGGAAGGTCTCATGGCGGGCATAACAGCTTTGGCCCGCATGTTAAAAAAGGTGGACAAAATTAGTAACCACAAGGATGCCATTAGCACTATTTTTGCGATGTGCAGTTTGAAGGGCCATTCAGCCAGCTATAGACCCGAGTTCGCTATACTATGTAAGCAAAGGGCTATAGACCCCGTTATTTGGGGGGGGGGGGGAGACCTGTCTAAACAGGTAAAAGAATTGGCGAGGAGGCTGGACTTTGGGGCTGATTAGAGCATCCAAAGGATATCTGGGGAAGACATTAACCTTATGTGCATCCTAAGAGAGGTAGTGTTTTGAAATTATACTACAAAGAATGGGGCAGAGGTACCCAGCAGCAGCGTCCTGTTTAGGGTTTGGCCCGGGACGACCACTGTGGGAGATGCAAAAGTCTCTACGTCAGCATCTACCCTAACATTAACCTTTAGGCTCTCCACAACCGCGTATGAAACCAAGAAAATAACTTGGTTACCACCGATAACCATGGAGGTAGGTGAATTTGGGGCTCCAGCATTAATAGGGAGCACGGAAGTTGGAGGGACATTGCAACTTCATGTTGAAGCTTGGTGTAATATATCTATGGACAGATATATCCTTAGCAGTTTTAAGGGATATCTGATAGAGTTTCTACACAAACAAAACCCTCCAGTACAACATAAACCGGACAGATATACATGCTGGTAATGGAATAAACCAAACCTGAACAACAGGATTTGTCTCAAACATCTTTATTAGAAATAAGAAAGATGGGGGTTGCCGTATTATTATGGATTATCAATACTTCACAATGTTGTGCAATATATTCATTTTAAAAATGGATACTTTTAGCAGTGCTAAAGACTTAGTTTTCAGCAGGCTACTGTATGGCAAGTATTAATCTTTAAGATCCTTGCTATTCAATATCCAAAAGGTGGAAAAAATTTAAACCAGCGTTGGGACTGCTGCAACACCAAAATCATAGAGTAATGGTATAGTTGGATGATATCCTTATTGTGGGAATAACTTATGAATCGGCATGTTAGGCAGTGGTTGCCACTAAACAATTGTTTGAACAGCTGGGATTCATTGTCCATCCGCTTAAGTCAAAATGGACACCATTAACACATTTAATATGTTAATGACTTTACTAATATGGAAAGCCACAGAGTTCAATGGGCTCATAATTATAGAGGTCATTTATTTTGGCCAATGGAGCTAATGATAGAAGCTATAAAAGAATTACAATGTTGGGAACACAATGTTAAGTATTGCTCCAAACCCAATAGTTATTCACAACCCATCTGTGCTATTACAAACAGATGCCAGTGCAATTGGTTACGGTACATCTGATACCATCTCGAGCTATGGGGGAGATGGAATATATAAGAAGCTAACCTACATAACACTAAGGGTTAGAAATGTTAAGTGCATTTCATGGGCTAAAATCTTATTGCTCAGGAATGAAACTGCAGCATGTTAGATGGTAGATAGATAATACCTCGGTGATGGCATATATAAGTCATATGGGTGCAAAGATATCAACATCTTGTGATGAATTGGCAAATTCAATTTGGCAATGGTGTGTCCAAAGGAATATTTGGTTATGGGCTACGTATCTACCAGGGATACTAATTCAGTGGCAGACACCAGGTCACGAAAATTTATTGGAAGTACTGAATGGATGTTGGATAGAACGGTATTTGCTAAAATCAGTAAAGTATGTAAGGCCGGATATTAGAATTGCATCCAGGGTTAAATCACCAGTTACCGAGGTATGTATCATTGGTACCAGATCCTGAGGCAGAAGCTACAGATGCTGTTTCACTGCACTAGGGGGGGGGGGGGGGGGGGGGGGGGGGGAGTTTGCATTTATGTATTTCCTCCTTTCTACTTTATCAATTGGGTACTAAGGGAAATTCAACAGGAATCGGCATCTGGGATGTCTTAGTACCTGATTGGCTTACCCAACTATGGTTTTCGGGGGTACAGGACATGGTGCTGGAACCATGTATAACGGTAGACGTAGTCCTAAGTTGCTGGTGCATCCAGTAACTGAGGATAGCTATCCATGTCATAGAAAATATTGATTTAGTAGGTTGTAGACTCTAAAACACCGCTACGGGACATGGGGCTATCAAAAAGAACTGTGGACATGATCACAGCAGCACAAAGAAGGTCTACACAAAAACAGTATTTAGGTCATATTAAAAATGGACTAATTACTGCCATAATAACCTTCTGGACCACAGAAATAAGGATGTTCCGGCGGTGCTAGAGTTTTCACCAGCCTGCAATATGGAGGACGGAGTTCAGCACTGTGAATAGTGCCAGAAGTGCATTGTCAACTTATTGGTGGCAAGGAACAGTAAGACAGTCTGTGGGATCACATCCTCTGGTAGTTAAAATTTTAAGAGGCAATGTTAACACCAAGCCACCAAAAATAAGATACAACTATATCTGGGATGTAAGTGTGGTCTTGACCTTGCTAAGGAATTGGTCGCCGGCTACAGCATTAAATCTGGATAAACTAACTAGAAATGGTAATGCTGATGGCGCTAGTCACAGCGCATAAGCTCCAGTTGTTGCAAAAAATAAGACTGGATGGCTTCACTATGGCGGCAGGAAGTTTGGGGTTGTGATCCAGGACCGTATTATTAAACAAAATAGGCCAGGATCAGCGGGGCAGGTCATAGAATTGATGGCCTACCCGGAGGACAAACGCCTCTGTATAGTGCAGCACGTTTTGTTATACAGTGAAAGTACAAAGGCTATCAGAGGCAAGGAATTGGCGTTTAATCAGCTATAAGATACTGTACCATAGAGTGTAACTCAGACCATTTCGCGGTGGCTGAAATATGGGTTAAGATAGGCGGGAGTGGACAATAACATATTTAATTATCACTCCACCAGGGCTGCAGCTACATCCGCAGCAAAACGCCTTGATGTATCCATGGACCATATCCTCAGGATTGCAGGATGGCTGTCGGAGAAAACGTTTCAGAAATGTTATAACAAACCAGTTAGCAGTATGGGAACGTTTTCGGGGAACATTTTAAGTTCTGTATGATAATTTATCCCTGAAGAATACAGGGTTATGATTTGAATTAATTCGATATTATTTATCATTTCCATTAAATAATTGGTATGAATGTTTTGAATATAATTAACAATTTCTCCCTAACTACCAAGGCAGTTGTGAAGCATGGACTCGTTTCCACGGCATGAGGTCACAGAGCTTTGAAATCTTTCACGTAGTCACTCACGTGACTCCGAAGTAAAATAGTAAGATTAAACGAGAACTTACCAGTTTGAAGTTTGATCTTTATTTTATGAGGAGGAACGTTGAGGGAATACGTGCCCTCCGCTCCCACCCTCGAATGGTCATATCTTGAACTGGTATCTCTTTAATAATCTTACTATTTTAGGTCATTATAGTGTATCTGTGACCTCACACCGCTGTTTTGAAGGATGTCACGTATGCGTCGTAGCGGGTTTTTTTCACGTATTCCCTCAACGTTCCTCCTCATAAAATAAAGATCAAACTTCAAACTGGTAAGTTCTCGTTTAATCTTACTATTATTTATTTATTTGAAATTTGAGTCGCCACTGAAGACAGAAATCTCCTATTTTCATATAATATCGAGTATCTATGTAAACATTTATCCTCAAATTTTACCATGATGCAATCTCAAATTAAAGCAAATAATGCAGCCTATTATTCTGAGTAAGGTGACTTAAAGGGAACTGCTTTTACATTTTTCCCATCCTAATTAATAATTGCACACCAAGACAATGCTGCCGGTCCCGCTCAGTTACTCCTGCAGTTTGTGTCCATCTTCAATTTTCTTGGCCCCGCTCTGGGAGTAGAAGTGGCGGCGGATCCGGACCGCAACGGCCGTGAGCCCCAGGCCGAGTTCGGCGATCGTTTGCCCGCTTCTGCTGCTGTTGAAGGTGAGACATTGCGTTGCACCAGGGTCTTGGGCCTGTCCCACTTTGGCCGTCAGTTCCGCGACAGGCCGCTGGCGCGCGAAGATATCGTTCGCTACAAAAATTTCAGAGACCCGCGCGATGTTGCGCACAACTACATACTCCCCCGCGGCCATGCGATGCCCGTGCGCCTCAACCCGACCACGAGGTCGCGGAATTTGCATGCCAAGGACACGCAAGTGGGACAGGCCCTTAAGTCCTCTCTCACAGACGCCCTGTCCTTGATGATCACTAAACTTTCCCGTCCCACTTCTGACTGCTCTTCTGGGGGTGAGACAAGAAAAGATACCAGGTTAATTTATATACTGTGCCTAAATCCATTTTTTCAACTATCTCTGAAATAGATTCCCATGCCATCCTGATAGGCCATTGTTAAGTGTTAGATTTTAAAGTCATTTCAATAATTTCCTGATAGAGGGTGGTTAAATTTGGGTGCAGAGTGGGTGTCCCCTGGTTACAGAGCAATGTCTATTCCCCATATCTTTAGACTTGAGATAGCCCGTTCAGCCAAAGTAATGCAGTAGAGCTGGAAGGGATTGTTGGGTTAGTTAAGATGTTGGCAGGGTTTGCCACTAGTATATATGTGGATCATCTTTTCAACTGAGTTCATTGCTGTCAAATTTCTTACCAGTTGATGTTGTTTTTCTTCTTTCAGTTTCAGAGCTGTAAGACTTATGCCCCTGTCCCACTTAGGAATCCTGAACGGAAACCTCTGGAGACTTTGCGCCCCACCCAAGGTTTCCGTGCGGTTCCCGGAGGTTTTCCTCAGTCTCCCTACCCGCTTCCACTACCTGCAACCTCCGGCAACCACCTGCAACCTCCGGGAACCGCACGGAAACCTTGGGTGGGGAGCAAAGTCTCCAGAGGTTTCCGTTCAGGATTCCTAAGTGGGACAGGGGCATAAGGAGCAATTCTTATAGTTCTCGTAGATGGATTTATTTTATTTTAATTCTGGCATTCCCCGAATCCATTTATCAGTGTTGCTGGTGGCCTATGATCGTCTTGGAAAAGTGATACCACTTTCTGGGGAGCTACTTGCATGGGATTGATGTTCACACACCCTACCGGAGCTGTGTCTTCTGACCGTTTACTGAGGGTTCACATGCTCATGTACATCACTCCCCAGATGATGACATAGGTAAGTAACACTGTCCTGGAGGCCTGATAAAACTCAACAGCATTTCAGTAAGATATATTGAGTATAGAAGCTGGGATGTAATGTTAAAATTGTACAAGGCATTGGTGAGACCAAATCTGGAGTATGGTGTACATTTTTGGTCGCCCAATTATAGGAAGGATGTCAACAAAATAGAGAGAGTACAGAGGAGATTTACTAGAATGTTGCCTGGGTTTCAACAACTAAGTTTCAGAGATAGGTTGAATAAGTTAGGTCTTTATTCTCTGGAGCGCAGAAGGTTAAGGGGGGACTTGATAGAGGTCTTTAAAATGATGAGAGGGATAGACAGAGTTGATGTGGACAAGCTTTTCCCTTTGAGAATAGGGAAGATTCAAACAAGAGGACATGACTTCAGAATTAAGGGACAGAAGTTTAGGGGTAATATGAGGGGGAACTTCTTTACGCAGAGAGTGGTAGCGGTGTGGAATGAGCTTCCAGTGGAAGTGGTGGAGGCAGGTTCGTTGGTATCATTTAAAAATAAATTGGATAGGCATATGGATGAGAAGGGAATGGAGGGTTATGGTATGAGTGCAGGCAGGTGGACTAAGGGGAAAAAAAGTTGTTCGGCACGGACATGTAGGGCCGAGATGGCCTGTTTCCGTGCTGTAATTGTTATATGGTTATATGGTTATATGGTTATATATTTGCTCTAATAGTTCGGGTCTGCCATAATGATTGCTCCTCTCCACTATGGCTCCTATGTCTCCTGCTTCTGCTGGTTCTTACTGGTACCTTAGTACCGGTCCTTCTCCCCGGGTTGCGCACCCCCTCTCCCCGCTGCCCCGGGCCGCGCACCCCCTCTCCCCGCTCTTCTTTCCAGGAGTCCAGAACAAGGGGTCATAGTTTAAGGATAAGGGGGAAATCTTTTAGGACCGAGATGAGAAAAACATTTTTCACACAGAGTGGTGAATCTCTGGAATTCTCTGCCGCAGAAGGTAGTTGAGGCCACAGTTCATTGGCTATATTTAAGAGGGAGTTAGATGTGGCCCTTGTGGCTAAAGGGATCAGGGGGTATGGAGAGAAGGCAGGTACGGGATACTGATATGGATGATCAGCCATGATCACATTGAATGGCGGTGCAGGCTCGAAGGGCCAAATGGCCTACTCCTGCACCTATTTTCTATGTTTCTATGTTTCAACTAGTGCCAAAACTTTTACTTCCCAGTCCTGTCCATCATATGGTTTAAAGAAGGCCTCCAGCTCTTTATTCTTCCCACCACTGTCGTGAGCGAGTGTCATAGTGCAATAGTGGTGTGGCGGTGCCTATCGGACAAGACAAATTTAAATTTTTGTCTTGTTAAATGTATGTCTTGACTCTAGTTTTTATTATTTTTCTTTAGCTGCGTATATATGTGGGGGGGGAAATGTTTAATCTCTTCTCTGTACGGGGACCCGACTTTTCCCCTGTCGGGTCTCTGGTGTCGTTGGGCCTAACATCGTGGAGCCGGTGGCGGCCACTGGCTGGGACCAACCTGAGGGCTCCAGTCACGGTGTCTGCGGACCTGTCATCGCGGAGCTGGCCGTCTTCGAGAGCGGGAAGAGCTGTGGTGACGAGCGGCTGCAACCCGACTTCGGAGCTTCGGAGGCTCCGGTGGACAGTAACATCGGGAGCAGGGTCCCTGGTGGGAGACCGCTTTTCGGAGCTCCCGCAACGGCAACTTTTGCCCTCTGGAATTGTGGGGTTTAAATGACTCTGCGCGGGGCCTAACATCTATCGGCGCGGCTTAAACGGCCGCGGGACTTACCATCGCCTGCCGGGGGCTTTAACATCGAGAGACCCAGTTCACCTCGATGCTGCAGTTGGACTGCTGGACCGCGGGAGAAGAACAAGGAGAAGAGATAAGACTTTTGCCTTCCATCACAGTGAGGAGGTGTTGGAGATTCACTGAGATGGATGTTTGTGTAAATTGTGTTAAGTGTGTGTCTTAGGTTTTTTTGTAATGTTAGCCTGTAGAAATGCAATTTTGTTCAAACCAAGCTGTTTAAGTGACAATAAAAGGCATTCTATTCTATTCTATTCTATTCTATTCTATTCTATTCTATTCTATTCTATTCTAATATAACCATATAACCATATACCAATTACAGCACGGAAACAGGCCATCTCGACCCTTCTAGTCCGTGCCGAACACGTATTCTCCCCTAGTCCCATATACCTGCGCTCAGACCATAACCTTCCATTCCCTTCCCATCCATATAACTATCCAATTTATTTTTAAATGATAAAAACGAACCTGCCTCCACCACCTTCACTGGAAGCTCATTCCACACAGCCACTACTCTCTGAGTAAAGAAGTTCCCCCTCATGTTACCCCTAAACTTCAGTCCCTTAATTCTCAAGTCATGTCCCCTTGTTTGAATCTTCCCTACTCTCAGTGGGAAAAGCTTTTCCAGGTCAACTCTGTCTATCCCTCTCATCATTTTAAAAACCTCTATCAAGTCCCCCCTTAACCTTCTGCGCTCCAAAGAATAAAGCCCTAACTTGTTCAACCTTTCTCTGTAACTTAGTTGCTGAAACCCAGGCAACATTCTAGTAAATCTCCTCTGTACTCTCTCTATTTTGTTGACATCCTTCCTATAATTAGGCGACCAAAATTGTACACCATACTCCAGAATTGGCCTCACCAATGCCTTGTACAATTTTAACATTACATCCCAACTTCTATACTCAATGCTCTGATTTATAAAGGCCAGCACACCAAAAGCTTTCTTTACCACCCTATCTACATGAGATTCCACTTTCAGGGAACTGTGCACAGTTATTCCCAGATCCCTCTGTTCACGTACATTCTTCAATTCTAATATGGAGTGGGGTTCTTCGTCCAGATATAAGGACCACCATTGAGGGGCCATTATGGAGTAACACTGCCGTAAGGGAGCCCAGGGGGTAATTACTCTGTCTCTACCACCACATTCTATCTTCAATTGGTAAGCGCAGAGCAAATCTCTGGCCATGAAATTGCAATCCAATCCGGTGGTTATGGCAAATCTTGATTGCCTTTCCTACATATACTACTTCAACTGGCTCTGAGATGGGATACTGGAGGACTTGTCCTTGAAAACCGGAGTGGTTCTGATCATCTTTTGATTCGGGGAGATTGTAAAAATAATATTTGCCCTCTTGGTTCTTGGTTTTCCTGCCGGTTCCCTCTTTGCTCTCGATGATCTCTGGGATCTCTCCACTCTCTCTGATGTTGAACATTTCTTCTGTGACCCCCCCCCCTCTTTTCGTTCCTTCCTTCTAGTCGGGCACTCCGTACTCCATTGACCCGTTCCCCCACACATATAACACTGGTCTAATCCTGATTTTCGGCATCTTCTCAAACTTGGTATTCAGCCACATAAGTGGGAAGGCAATTCAGCCATTGGGCCACCATGGGGTATAGACTTTCATTATGCAGGGATTATGTACCCACTGCATGGGCCGGATCAAAGGAAGGATTAGACATTTCCCTGTCGGGGAACTGCCTTTAAGTTACTTGTTTTACTTTCTGCCACATCGGGACGACAGATGGCGCAATGGGCTAAGTGTTCGGCTGGCGACCGGAAGGTAGCCGGTTCGAATCCCGCCTGGAGTGCATACTGTCATTGTGTCCTTGGGGCAAGACACTTCACCCACCTTTGCCTGTGTGTAAAATGTAATGTAATTATGTGAAGCACTTTGGGGTCAATGCAAGTTGACTAAAAATGTGCTATATAAATAAGATTATTATTATTATTATTATTATTATTATTATTATTATTATTATTATTATTGGGATCTATCTCGGTTTCTTCAATTATTGTCTCACTCCCAGAAATATCTTCCTCTTCCCAAGGGGGTTCATGGTACCTTCTACATAACTCCCTTTCCTCTCTTGCTACTCGTCCAACCAGGGGCACAAAACCCACGAGGGGGGGGCCAGAGGGGACACGTCCCCCCCCATGTTTTGAGAGGTGGGGGAAGATCCCCCCCATTTTTTGTGATCCAGGTTTTAAAACCCGGCAAAATCTCCACTTTCCGCGAGACAGTGGGGGTGGGACTGCTGATCGAGGGCGCCGATTAGACGAGAGAGACATCGGTCAGCAGGCAATGGGGGTGGGACATAATGATGCAGCGCGATGATTGGAGGAGGGAGGAGTCGGGGGGGGGGGGGTGGGACTGAGGATAGAGTGCGGTGATTGGAGTAGGGAGATGCGGCACAGACCTGCGCTTCATCCGCAGCCAGGATCGATCCCGGCGCTGTCCCGAGTGCCCCCCCCCCCCCCCCCCCTCGGGTGGCCAGAGAGGCCGGCAGCAAAGATCCTCCACTATAGGATCTTTGGTCGGGAATCAGATGGGCGAGGTGCCCCCAGGCCCACAGCCAGCTGCGCTGAATCCAGCTCAACTCTGCCTGTCCCACCAGGTGAGCCTACAGCCCTTCCTGGACTTGCGGGAAATATGGCCAGCGCGGAGATGCAGCGCTGGTATCCCGTCAGTCCATACAGGGCTGTAGTTAACCCGGTAAGACAGGCAGAGTTGAGCTGCATTTAGCACTGGATTGAGCCTCCGAAGCCTCACGGGTGTATGTGTGCGAGTGTGCGCATGTGCGCGTGGCCGCCAAAAAATTGTGTCCCCCGTCCCCTCCATGTTTTGATAGCGAGTTCCGCTCTTGCTTCCAACTCATCTAGGTGTAGGCTCGCAAGAATTCTCTGGTTGCTGTAACCTTCCCCTACATTCCTTGTCCTTAACTACTTGAATTGTCTCCTTTGTTTTGCTTCTGGTACCGCGAATTACCGGACTGTCTATTGTCAAGGGAGCGGTCGGGGTTAAAGAGTCTTGTGCTGCAGAATCTCATTGTCTATTCCGTTCACAAGTTGAACAATGTGCGTCTGAAATGCGGGGAATGCAAGAGGAGTAGGGAGGAGGCGGTGAATTTCTAATTTTAACACTCTCCCAATTCTTTAAATACTAATCTTTGTCCCACTCAAAACTAATGCCAACCATCGGGTCCTCAGATTCAAGACCAATTGGTGCCAGTTTCCCTTTGGAAGATTTCCTTCTCCCTTTCTCTATTATACATCCATCTCTACAGGTGCCTGGAGGTCGGAAGTTGGACAGAGTTGTCTTTCGAGGCAGGCTCAGTATATGGCCAGGATCACCTTTTGAGACAGGCTCTGGAATCTGGCCAGAGTTGTCATTCAAGGCAGGCACAGTATTATGACAGGTGTGACCTGTTCTTTGTGAAAGATGGAGGATGCCGGTTCATAATTGATTTAACTCGCATGTGCAACATAGATTTTTCAGTATATGAAAATTCGTTACTGTCTAACAAACTGATTTCTTTAGGATCTTTATGACATGCATCGATTTCAAAGATGCATACTATTCAGATCCCATTCACTGGGATCCCAGGAGACATTTGGAAATTATCTTGATGGGGCAATGATCCAGGGAGCAAAGAGGTTCTACTGCAGTTGTACAGGGTCTTGGTGAGACAACACCTGGAGTATTGCATACAGTTTTGGTTTCCTAATCTGAGGAAGGGCATTCTTGCCATAGAGGGAGTACAGAGAAGGTTCACCAGACTGATTCCTGGGATGTCAGGACTTTCATATGAAAAAAGACTGGATAGACTCGGCTTGTACTCGCTAGAATTTAGAAGATTGAGGGGGGATCTTATAGAAACGTACAACATTCTTAAGGGGTTGGACAGGCTAGATGCAGAAAGATTGTTCCCGATGTTGGGGAAGTCCAGAACAAGGGGTCACAGTTTAAGGATAAGGGTTATTGATAGGGGACGATCAGCCATGATCACAATGAATGGTGGTGCTGGCTCGAAGGTGCTGGCTCCTGCACCTATTTGTTATGTTTCTATGTTAAACTATAAACTAAACCAAACTAAATAAAGTCCAGTAATGTCTGATTACAGATAGTCCAAGGGTCTCCAATGAGCTGGATGGTAGACACAGGGTGAAGGAACAGGAAGAGATCTCGGAACGTCAATGTGTTCTGATCAAACGTAACTCCTGTTTAACGCCGTGTGTAGGAAGGAACTGCAGATGCTGGTTTACACGAAGATAGACACAAAATGCTGGAGTAACTCAGCGGGACAGGCAGCGTCTCTGGAGAGAATGAATGGGTGATGTTTCAGGTCGAGACCCTTCTTCAGACTGCTAGGAGGATGTTAGGACCGAGATGAGGAAAACATTTTTCACACAGAAAGTGGTGAATCTCTGGAATTCTCTGCCACAGAAGGTAGTTGAGGCCAGTTCATTGGCTATATTTAAGAGGGAGTTAGATGTGGCCCTTGTGGCTAAAGGGATCAGGGGGTATGGAGAGAAGGCAGGTACAGGATACTGAGTTGGATGATCAGCCATGATCATATTGAATGGCGGTGCAGGCTCGAAGGGCCGAATGGCCTACTCCTGCACCTATTTTCTATGTTTCTATGTTTCGATGATAACAGTTAATGCATTGCAAATGGGCTAACTTCAGCTCCCAGGTCATCTACCAATTTACTAAACCAGTGCTGGGACTGCTCAGAGCTCAAAAACACGTGTTATGGCTTAGCTGGATGATATTCTAAACGCTGTGTTCAACTGTTTCAGCCGCAACTAGATTTGAGAAATTGAGATTCCTCATCCATCCAGTTAAATTTAAGTTGATACCAACTAGAGTTATTGATTAACCGGATTTACCTTTAACTATTAATTTATCTGTAATTTATCTGTGACCCTGGGGCAAGAGATTGGAATCAATAGAAGCCTGTAACAACCTTGTTATCAAGCAGTCTTCTGTTCATCAAGTATAATTGGCAATATAGCAGCTGTGTTTTCAGCTGTGCAATTGGGCCTTTATCAGAACTTACAATGTGCAAAGTAGTAACCCCTCAAGTGCACTTAGGTCATTGTTAACAGACCTATGCTATTACCAGCTGAAGCCACCAAAGTCTCAATGGTGGACAAACAATATTCAGCATTGCTCCAGCAGTTTTGATCAATAAATCTTCAGTTATATTACAGACTGATGCTAGTGCTTAAGATGGAAAATTACGAATGCCATCTCTCGTTACGGAGGCGTATGCGATTTGCATGAATTACCCATTCTAAAGTTATTGGTATCAACTACCTATAGACACTAGGTGCATACTATGGGTTAAAGGGTTATTGAGCGGATATGCATGATCTGCATGCTCAGCTCCAAGTTGATACACTGTGGTGGTGGCATATGTTGCTCACATGGGTGCAATCATGTCAAAATATCCTGTCATAATTTACCCAACCTTATTTGACGCTGCTGTATCATCATGTAAAATCAATTGCAACACAGAATGGATGTTGGATCACAAAGTATTTTATGTCATTATGGCTTGATGGAACCCCGAATATCGACATGTTTGCATCCAGGTTCATTCACAGATTGTAAAAACATGTGGCATCACAATGGTGAGGGATACCTTCTCACTACACGGGAGAAGAATGTTTATTTTATGTCGTTGCTCCATTTTGCCTCATCAGTTGGGTCTTGCAATAAATTCAGCAAGATCCCACTTCAGGGTTTTCGTACTGTCTGACTGGCCTATGTAGCCATGATTTCTGCAAATGTTGGGAATTATAGTAAAACTTATACAGGTTTCTAAACATAAAACTTTTCTGGTTCAGCCTGGGACTCGGGGAACCAGCCTTTGCATAATTAATCAATTCATTGCCTTACAGAATCTGAGAAGACTGCTCCTGCAGCTTGGGTTTTCAGACCGATCCATGTATGTGCTCACTGCAGATTACAGAGATAGCACCAATAAAGCAGGACATTTCCTCTTCAGGAGATGGGAAGCGTTCTGTTTAAATGCTATGTTACATATAATACGGCACGGACACTGACGTCTTAGAGTTCATTTTCAAATGGGTCCTGGACAATAAATTAAGTTATTGGGTCTGTCGGGTCTCACCCTCTGATATCCAGTTCATTAGGATATCTTTAGCACTAGTTCTCCCAAACGCAAGTACACGGAAGTATGGGATATTGACATTGTGTTAACACTACTCCAGCTATATCCCTATCTTTGGCTCGGATCTCATAAGGTAGTTATTCCCTTGGCGCTGTTCTCAGCACAACGGGTCCAGTCATTACATAAATTGCGACTGGACAGGATGGTTACACCTGCTAATAATATAATATTTCATGTTTATGATTTAGGGCAGCCCAGGGGTGTCAGGTCTCAATCTAGTTCTCATTGCATACCCCGTGCACCTTTCGGTTATGTATGGCCACACATTTACAACATTATGTCAAGGTCACCTAGAGCCTAGAGCATTAGAGGCTCTGATACTAGCAATGTTTGTTAGTTACAATAATCTCATAAGAAGGTATCAGTTCAGACCATCTTCAGGAGGTTAAAACGGGGTTTTGGCTTATACAGGAGTAGATACTAATTTTCTATCTCACTCCACCAGGGCTGCTACAACATCAGCAGCAAGGGTTATGTACGGTCCTCTATACCACATTCTGCTGACTGCAGGATGATCTAACGAACGTGTTTTCCAAACATTTTATTTTAACCCATTGCCAGACCAGGGGTATTTGCCAACTCTATTTTAGGTTCTATTTTATTGCTTCCTCCGGATTAGAGGGGTTACTATTATTATTATTTGTTCATTTATCAGCATCAGCATGTTTTTAAATCTATGTCATGTCTGTATGCATTATGAATGTTTCCCGTATCTGTGGTCAACTGATGCAGTCGTGCTTGTGTGGACTCGTTTTTCCACGGCATGAAACCACAGAGCTTCAAAATCTTCACCTGGTCACTCATGTGACTCCGAAGTAAAATAGTAAAATTAAACGATAACTTACCAGTTTGAAGTTTGATCTTTATTGTATGAGGAGTTACGATGAGCGATTACGTGCCCTCCGCTCCCGACCCTTGTAACATAAAGATCTTCTGGAAGTTCTAGTCAGCTCTAATCTTACTATTTTAGTTCAACTACTGTTATCTGTGATTTCACACCGCTGCTTTGAAGATTGACGCGCATGCGGGCTGACGGCCTTCTTCACGTTATCGCTCATCGTAACTCCTCATGAAATAAAGATCAAACCTCAAACTGGTAAGTTCTCGTTTAATCTTACTATTAAAACTTATCATATTATGGCCACTACCTCCTAATGGCTCCTTTACCTTGAGTTCCCTTATCAAATCCAGTTCATTGCACAACTGTAAATCCAGAATTGCCTTCTCCCTGGTAGGCTCCAGTACAAGATGCTCTAAGAATCCAGCACGGAAACACTCCACAAACTCCCTTTCCTGGGGTCCAGTACCAACCTGATTTTCCAAGTCCTACACCTATTTTCTATGTTTCTATGTTTCTATGTTACCTGCATGTTGAAATCTCCCATAACCACCGTAGCATTACCTTTGCGACATGCCAATTTTAACTCCTGATTCAACTTGCAACCTAGATCCAGGCTACTGTTTGGGGATCTGTAGATTAGTCCCATTAGGGTCTTTTTACCCTTGCAATTCCTCAGTTCGATCCACAATGATGCTACATCTTCTGATTCTATGTCACCCCTCGCAAGGGACTGAATTTCATTCCTCACCAACAGAGCCACACCGCCCCCTCTGCCCACCTGTCTGCCTTTTCGATCGGATGTATTTACCTCATTAGAGGTGGAAATCACCGCTGCCGACGGACGGACGAACGAGTATGGACACGTGGAAGTGAGGACGCCGCTGCCGGGGGAAGGAACAAAGGAGGACCCGGCGTGGGGGGGACCGGCGTGAGCGGGGGGTGGGGGGAGAACAAAGGGGGACCTGGCACGGGATAACTTTGCCATCGCCCTTTGCCATATAACCATATAACCATATAACAATTACAGCACGGAAACAGGCCATCTCGGCCCTACAAGTCCGTGCCGAACAACTTTTTTCCCTTAGTCCCACCTGCCAACACTCATACCATAACCCTCCATTCCCTTCTCATCCATATGCCTATCCAATTTATTTTTAAATGATACCAACGAACCTGCCTCCACCACTTCCACTGGAAGCTCATTCCACACCGCTACCACTCTCTGAGTAAAGAAGTTCCCCCTCATGTTACCCCTAAACTTCTGTCCCTTAATTCTGAAGTCATGTCCTCTTGTTTGAATCTTCCCTATTCTCAAAGGGAAAAGCTTGTCCACATCAACTCTGTCTATCCCTCATCATTTTAAAGACCTCTATCAAGTCCCCCCTTAACCTTCTGCGCTCCAGAGAATAAAGACCTAACTTATTCAACCTTTCTCTGTAACTTAGTTGTTGAAACCCAGGCAACATTCTAGTAAATCTCCTCTGTACTCTCTCTATTTTGTTGACATCCTTCCTATAATTGGGCGACCATAATTGTACACCATACTCCAGATTTGATCTCACCAACGCCTTGTACAATTTTAACATTACATAACGACTATTTACATACCTAGTGTATGCGAACAGAGAATTTCACTGTGACTTGTCACACTTGACAATAAAGTATTCAATTCAATTAATAATTGAAGCTGGCAGTAAATTAGTCTTGCAGATTTATGCAGATTTATTTCCTTTTTTTCGTATAAATCACAGCGGAACTCTCTGCATGGACAAAGATGTATCTGGCCATCGGTACCTGTGGCTGTAGCCCTTCCAGCCAGGGCTACAATGGTGAATTCTCGGAGCTATGATAGCACAGAAGGCGCTTCAGGGAGTCATTCTGTGAATCAGCGGCAGAACGAGCTCCCGCAACTCATGACGCCCCCTGCGCACGCCTGTGTGGGAACGAACTGCAGACGCCGGTTTCAACCAAAGATAGACACAAAATGCTGGAGTAACTCAGCGGGACAGGCAGCATTTCTGGAGAGGAGGAATGGGTAACATTCTGGGTAGACACCCTTCTTCAGACTGAGGTAGAATGTGTCTACTCTCAGTACACCAACCTGATCTCCCGGTTGCCAAACACTTTAACTCCCCTTCCCATTCCCACACTGGGCAGCACAGTGGTGCAGCGGTAGAGTTGCTGCCTCACAGCGCCGGAGACCCGGGTTCGACCCTGCCTACGGGTGCCGCCTGTACGGTGTTTGTACGTTCTCCCCATGACCTGCGTGGGTTTTCTCCGAGATCTTCGGTTTTCTCCCATACTCCAAAGATGAATTGGCTTGCTGTATGTGTAAATTGTCCCCAGTATGTGTAGGATAGTGTTTATGTGCGGGGATCGCTGGTTGGTGCGGAATCAGTGGGCCAAAGGGTCTGTTTCCGCACTGTATCTCTGAACAAGACTAAATTAAACTGACCTTTCTGTCCTGGGCCTCCTCCATTGTCAGAGTGAGGCCAAACATAAATTGGAGGAACAGTAACTCATATTTCGCTTGGGCGAATTGGGTGGTATAATTTTTGATATCTCTAACTTCAAATAATCCTTGCATCCCCTCTCTCTCCGTTCCTCCCCCACCCAAGTCGCATTAGTTTCAAAGTCATCTTGTTCAGTCTCATTGTCTGTAACTCGTTTTCACCTAGCTCACAGCTAACAATGGCCTGATTCCTTCATCATCGTTAACTTTTTGCATCTCTTTCATTCTATATCTCTCGTTTCGCTCATAAACCGAAGGTAGACACAAAAAGCTGGAGTAACTCAGCAGGTCAGGCGGCATCTCTGGAGAGAAAGAATGGGTGACGTTTCGGGTCGAGACCCTTCTTCAGACTGAAAAAAAGTCACGAGAGAGGGAAACGAGAGATAGAGACGGTGATGTGGAGAAATATAGAACAAATGAATGAAAGATATGGACTAGTGTAGTTGGGACATATTGGCTGGTGTGGACAAATTTCCACTCTATGACTCAATCAAGTCCAGTAAAGTCTGATTAAAGATAGTCCGAAGGTCTCCATTGCAATAGATAGTCGCTCAGAACCATTCTTTAGTTATTGATAGCATGGTTCAGTTGCCTGATATCAGCTGTGATGAGATGTTGCATTTATGGAAGGCAAACCAGGGCAGGACCTTTTCAGTGAAAGGCAGGGCTCTGGGGAGTGTTGTAGAGCAGAGGGATCTTGGGGTGCAGGTACAAAGTTCCTTGAAAATGTTGTGTCGTCACAGGTAGATAGGGTGGTCAAGATAGCTTTTGGTACATTGGCGCTCATCAGATAGTGTATTGTGGATAGAAGTTAGAACATTAAGGGCCTGTCCTACTTGGGCACTGTTGCGGCGTGATGCCAGAAATCCACCCACCCCACGACAATGTCGACGCAAGCTAGTCGACATCATGCTACGTCAACCGGCGACACAATTCCTCGCGACTCGGGACGTCCACCTACGACCACACCTACGCCAACCTGTGACCATACGGGCAGCAACCTACGACATCTGAAGTCTACCTACGTCCGCCCGCGACAAGCTACGGCCCCGTCTGCCTCACCCAAGTCGTATTAGTTTCAAAGTCATCTTGTTGAGTCTCATTGTCTGTAACTCGTTTTCACCTAGCTCAAGCTAACAATGGCCTGATTCCTTTTTAGCATCTCTTTCATTCTATATCTCTCTACGTCACGGTCTATATCTCCCGTTTCTCTCAAAACTGAAGGTAGACACAAAAAGCTGGAGTAACTCAGCGGGTCAGGCGGCATCTCTGGAGAGAAAGAATGGGTAACGTTTCGGGTCGAGACCCCTTTTCGGACTGAAAAAAAGGCACAAGTCTTTAGTAACTTGTCAGTTTCTTTGTTGAACTAAATTAAGGCGCATGTTGCAATCAAAAGCGCTTGAACAATTGGTTGGGAAGAAAACTGAAGACAACTGAAGACAACTGAAGACTTCTCTTGACGCCCGAACCTGTCGCTGGTTGACGCGGGATGACGTAGGTTGTCGCCAAAGAATTCGCCGAGGTCATGACCCGGCGACAACCAACGTCACCTGGCGTCATCCTGGCGACAACCTACGACAACACCCATGACAGGAGAAGACAGGCAACGTCAAGCCCACTGTCACCGAGAGGTTTTGAACATTTCAAAATCCAGCGGCGACTTGAAATAAGTAACGACACTCGAGGAGACCGCTCACGACAATACAGGCGTCACCCCGCGACCATGTGACGGCAGCCTATTTTTCGGCTGCCGCCAAAAAAAGTCACCCAACTGGGACAGGCCCTCAATGTTACTGTTGTACAAGATGTTGGCGAGGCCACACATTTTAGTTTAGTTTAGAGATACAATTCAATTCAACTTTAATGTCATCGCACAAATACAAGTATCAGTACAACGAAATGCAGTTTTGCGTCAGTCCGTAGTAGTTGTGCATAAAGAAATAAAACAAAAAAATAGAAAGAGGGAAGATACAGAATAATCAAAAAATACAGAATAATTAAACAATGGGGACGGAGGGGCCGGAGAAATCTATCGGCGGGACTCCGAGTTCAGCAGTGTAATTGTATTATTGTAGAAGCTGTTCCTCATCCTACTAGTACGTATAGGAGCAGGGAGGTTCTACTGCAGTTGTACAGGGTCTTGGTGAGACCACACCTGGAGTATTGCGTACAGTTTTGGTCTCCAAATCTGAGGAAGGACATTATTGCCATAGAGGGAGTGCAGAGAAGGTTCACCAGACTGATTCCTGGGATGTCAGGACTGTCTTATGAAGAAAGACTGGATAGACTTGGTTTATACTCTCTAGAATTTAGGAGATTGAGAGGGGATCTTATAGAAACTTACAAAATTCTTAAGGGGTTGGACAGGCTAGATGCAGGAAGATTGTTCCCGATGTTGGGGAAGTCCAGGACAAGGGGTCACAGCTTAAGGATAAGGGGAAAATCCTTTAGAACCGAGATGAGAAGAACTTTTTTCACACAGAGAGTGGTGAATCTCTGGAACTCTCTGCCACAGAGGGTAGTTGAGGCCAGTTCATTGGCTATATTTAAGAGGGAGTTAGATGTGGCCCTTGTGGCTAAGGGGATCATGGGGTATGGAGAGAAGGCAGGTACGGGATACTGAGTTGGATGATCAGCCATGATCATATTGAATGGCGGTGCAGGCTCGAAGGGCCGAATGGCCTACTCCTGCACCTAATTTCTATGTTTCTATGTTTCTATGTTTACGTGACCTGAGGCTCCTGTACCGCCTCCCTGATGGGAGGAGGGCAAACAGTCCATGATTGGGGTGTGAGGGGTCTTTGATGATCTTCCCGGCCCGTCTCAGACACCGTTTTCGGTGGAGGGCATCCATGGCAGGGAGCGGGGCACCGATGATGTACTGCGCGGTTTTCACCACCCGTTGTAGTGCTTTCCTGTCCGCAGCAGTGCAGCTGCTGTACCATACCGTGAAGCAGGTGGTCCACTTTGGCCCACTGAGTCCGCACCGACCAGCGATCCCCGCACATTAACACTTCCCTACACACTCTGTGGACAATTATACATTTATAACCAAGCCAATTAACCTACAAATCTGCACGTCAATTCACTGGATGTTTTCAAGAGGGAGTTAGATTTAGCTCTTAGAGCTAATGGAATCAAGGTTCTTGGTTTCTTGGTTTCTTGGTCCTCCAAAATATTCCAAATGGAATTTAAACTGGAGGTGGTGGAGGGAGGACTTAATCCAGAAAGGGTTATTGGGAGGAAAGAGCTACTTTAAATGTAGTTGCACCTGGTTGGGTAACTATAGTTGGGTGGAGATTATTCCATGCTTTAATTGTGTGGGGGAAGAACAAATAGAAATTAGGTGCAGGAGTAGGCCATTCGGCCCTTCAAGCCTATGCTGTACACATCTGTCTTTGTAGCTGGGATCACAAATTGCATCGAATGCTCTCGTCTGCTCCTAATTGGTTTGGATTTGGTGTAGATCATGGTGTAGATATGGGGAGAAAGCAGGAACGGGGTACTGATTTTGGATGATCACCCATGGTCATACTGAATGGCTCGAAGTGCTGAAAGGCACACTCTAGCACCTGTTGTCTATGTTTTTAAGTCTCTAACATGGCCAGGTATGTGGATAAGAAAGGTTTTGAGGGATTTAGTTTAGTTTAGTTTAGAGATACAGCGCGGGAAACAGGCCCTTCCCCCACCGAGTCTGTGCCGACCAGCGATCCCCGCACATTAATGCCCCTGTCCCACTTAGGAAACCTGTACGGAAACCTCTGGAGACTTTGCGCCCCACCCAAGGTTTCCGTGCGGTTCCCGGAGGTTGCAGGTGGTTGCCGGAGGTTGCAGGTAGTGGAAGCAGGTAGGGAGACTGACAAAAACCTCCGGGAACCGCACAGAAACCTTTGGTGGGGCGCAAAGTCTCCAGAGGTTTCCGTTCAGGTTTCCTAAGTGAGACAGGGGCATTACACTATCCTACACACACTAGAGACAGGTTTTACATTTACCAAGCCAATTAACCTACACGCCTTTGGAGCGTGGGAGGAAACTGAAGATCTCGGAGAATACCCACGCAGATCACGGGGAGAACAGAACGTACAGACAGCGCCCATGGTCGGGATCAAACCCGGGTCCCCGGCGCTGCATTCACTGCGAGGCAGCAACTCTACCGCTGCGCCACTGTGATATGGGCCAAATGTGGGCAAATGGGACAAACTTCAATGGGGCATCTGGGTCGGCGTGGACGAGTTTGGCCGAAGAGCATGGCTCCGTGCTGTACTCCATAACAGCGGTACCCAACGCAAA
Organism: Leucoraja ocellata; assembly: GCA_036785375.1. Lineage (NCBI taxonomy): Eukaryota > Metazoa > Chordata > Chondrichthyes > Rajiformes > Rajidae > Leucoraja > Leucoraja ocellata. The sequence continues at coordinate 653,554 of JAWMAR010000522.1, forward strand.
ACTCTCTGCTGTTTTTTAGTCCTAACTGTTTTGGGTCGGGACTCTTCTTCAGAATGAAAGAAAATGTCCCTCTCCTTTTTTTTTACAACAAAATTTATTCAATTATTAAAAATAATATTTACACTACAATAAAACAATAATAATAATAATAATCTTTATTTATATAGCACTTTTCAACAAAACCAGTATTTGAACCAAAGTGCTTTACAGAGATTGATTAAATTAATTGAACAGATCAAATGTCAATATATCCATACAAAACAAAAAAGAGAAAAAAGAAAAAAAAAGACACAGAACAGTACACTATAGAAATCAACATGAAACGTCCCCCCACAGCAGAATTCAAAAACAAGCCAGAACCCACCACCATAAGACAATACAAACATATATCCATAATAAACGACTATACAACTATGATACAATCCTTATTGAGGATACATTCAACACCCTGCGGAGCCCAGCAGTCCCGGAACTCCCTCAGGGTGCCCACAGACAGGGTGTATTCCCTTTCTAATCCCACCCGGGCACGGACGTAACCCCGGAAAAGGGGCAAGCAGCTGGCCCGGGTAGAGCCCTCCACCGCTTGGCCACTGTCCCTCTCCTTGGGTGGTGAAAGGGTTACTGAACGTGGGAGTCAGCCTCGGATAGCTTGCCTTCGGTGTGAATTAACGCAAGGGACTCTTGCCCTGGGATCTGTTGTGGCCCATGTATATCGCGCTAATGAAATATGACAAATCGCTAATGGGCCGGAAAATTCCAAGGGCGGTTTTCTCTGTTGATGCGAAAAAAGATAAAGGACATACCGCAGGGACCTTGTTGGCCGGGAGTCGGGCATACCGATCTCGGCATTACACAGATTACCTCATTAAAGCAAACAGAATCCAATGTTCAAACCTCATGCCCAACCACTCAACCTTGGCTTGGTGGAATGACGACACTAAACTCCATCTAAACACATCGCTGTGGACAATCGGCACATTGTTAACCTTTAACCGCTGGGTAACCCCGCCAAGTCAAGTTCAGTGTGGTTTAGTTTAGAGATACAGCATGGAAACAGGCCTTTGGGCCCAGTGATTCCACGCCGACCAGCGACCCCCCCGCACACTAGCACTATCCTACACACCAGGGACAATTTACAATTTTTAACCAAAGCCATTTGACCTACACTATAACCACACTATACTAGCACCATCCTACACAATAAAGGGCCGCACAGTGGCACAGCGTTAGAATTGCTGCCATACAGTGCTTACAGAGCCAGAGGCTCAGGTTCGATCCCGACTATGGGCGCTGTCTGTACGGAGTTTGTACGTTCTCCCCGTGACCTGCGTGGGTTTTCACCGAGATCTTCGGTTTCCTCCCACACTCCAAAGACATGCAGGTTTGTAGTTTCATCGGCCTGGTATAAATGTAAATTGTTCCTAGTGTGATTTGAGTATTTGAGTATAAGAGCAGGGAGGTTCTACTGCAGTTGTACAGGGTCTTGGTGAGATTGTGTACAGTTTTGGTCTCCTAATCTGAGGAAAGACATTCTTGCCATAGAGGGAGTACAGAGAAGGTTCACCAGACTGATTCCTGGGATGGCAGGACTTTCATATGAAGAAAGACTGGGTAGACTCGGCTTGTACACGCTGGAATTCAGAAGATTAAGGGGGGATCTTATAGAAACTTACAAGATTCTTAAGGGGTTGGACAGGCTAGATGCAGGAAGATTATTCCCGATGTTGGGGAAGTCCAAAACTAGGGATTAAGGATAAGAGGGAAGTCTTTTAGGACCGAGATGAGAAAAACATTTTTCACACAGAGAGTGGTGAATCTGTGGAATTCTCTGCTACAGAAGGTAGTTGAGGCCAGTTCATTGGCTATATGTAAGAGGGAGTTAGATGTGGCCCTTGTGGCTAAAGGGATCAGGGGGTATGGAGAGAAGGCAGGTACGGGATACTGAGTTGAATGATCAGCCATGATCATATCGAATGGCAGTGCAGGCTCGAAGGGCCGAATGGCTTACTCCTGCACCTATTTTCTATGTTTCTATGTGTGTAGGATTGCTTTGATGTGCGGGGATCGCTGGTTTCTGCGGAATCGGTGGGCCGAAGGGCCCGTTTCCGCGCTGTATCTCTAAACTTAACTAAACTAAACTAATCTAAACTAAACTAGGGACGATTTACAATTTTCACTGAAGCCTATTTGGTAAATTTTTCATTCAAGATTCAAGATTCAAGATTCAAGATTCAATTTATTTGTCATTTGGACCCCTTGAGGTCCAAACGAAATGACGTTTCTGCAGCCATACATTACAAACAAATAGACCCAAGACACAATATAATTTCAGATTCAGATTCAATTTTAATTGTCATTGTCAGTGTACAGTACAGAGACAACGAAATGCATTTAGCATCTCCCTGGAAGAGCAACATAGCAAACGATTTGAATAAATAATAATAAGTGTCCGGGGGGGGGGGGGGGGGGGGGGGTGGTGATTGGCAGTCACCGAGGTACGTTGTTGAGTAGAGTGACAGCCACCAGAAAGAAGCTGTTCCTCGACCTGCTGGTTCGGCAACGGAGAGACCTGTAGCGCCTCCCGGATGGGAGGAGGGTAAACAGTCCATGGTTGGGGTGAGAGTAGTCCTTGGCGATGCTGAGCACCCTCCGCAGACAGCGCTTGCTTTGGATAGAGTCAATGGGGGGGAGCGAGGAACCGGTGATGCGTTGGGCAATTTTCACCACCCTCTGCAATGCCTTCCGGTCGGAGACAGAGCAGTTGCCATACCATACTGTGATGCAGTTGGTAAGGATGCTCTCGATGGTGCAGCGGTAGAAGTTCACCAGGATCTGAGGAGACAGATGGACCTTCTTCAGTCTCCTCAGGAAGAAGAGACGCTGATGAGCCTTCTTGCTCAGAGTAGAGGTATTGTGGGTCCAAGAGAGGTCATCGGAGATGTTGACTCCCAGGAACCTGAAGCTAGAAACACGTTCCACCTCCGTCCCGTTAATGTGGATGGGGGTGTGCGTGCCGCCTCTGGACTTCCTGAAGTCTACAATGAGCTCCTTGGTCTTCTTGGAGTTAAGGGCCAGGTTGTTGTCAGCGCACCATGCTGCTAAGTGCTGGACCTCCTCCCTGTAGGCCAGCTCATCGTTGTTGCTGATGAGGCCAATCACTGTTGTATCATCTGCATACTTGATGATGGTGTTAGTACCATGTACAGGTGTGCAGTCATAGGTGAAGAGGGAGTAGAGGAGGGGGCTCAGCACACAGCCCTGTGG